>CM069165.1:1948929-2091486 GCA_035221665.1 Okamejei kenojei
TTAATAGGACGACGAAGAGAAATTATTTAACAGCAAGGATGCAGTTAGCAAAACAAGGTTCAACGGCGTGGGGCTGTGAACAGACGCGTCGTGTCAGCGTGTCAGCAGCCGCAACTCTGTCAGGTTAATGAAGATAATCTGCGGCAGGTGACTTCCACATATGTCTGCTGCGGGAAACGTTAGCTTTCCGCCGGTAGCGGCTGGTTCAGCGAAAGGGCTCCTATGTCTTTGCCGATGGAATCCGGGTGATCTCGTCTCTTGCGCTTCGCGGACCCAGGTAGCGATCAATGATGAATACCTACATATCCGGATTATATTATCGTGCCTGCTAATCTGTTGACACAGTTCATTTCGAATTCACCACTAGTTCTATATGTATGACTGTGAGATGGAATGTTCCGCGGAGAAAGCGGAGGCGACAGAGAACCCTGAACGGCTTGTACTACGTTTTAGCCACAACGCAGGGTACTAACCATGATAGGATCACGTCCACATACTTCTGTTCTGTGCTAACTTGTGCGTCCAAACCTCTACCACTATATGACTCATCCACTGAAGGTCTTGTGTCAATGTCAACTCAACTGCTCGCGTACTGGGTTATTTGAACTTCATCAACTGCCCCCGAACACCATCCCTTTATGGTTCCGATCATGGCTTTAGCTTTACTTTTCTTAAGTGTCCTGTTTATTTGTTCCATCAATCCAGAACTTCGTGGGATGCTGCATTCCCTGTTTCCCCCTCCCCCTTTTCCCCTTCAAAGTCCCACCTCCAACAAGTGCTCTATAACTTCCTCGGCCACGGTTCCAGAAGATAAGTTTGGGTATATATAAATGCCTCTGCTCAACGGGTAAGGTGGGCATTCGGTGCTAAATAGAACATTTTATTTTGTGAATTTGGCAAGAGTACAGTGTAATATACCTGCATACGTCCAGGCGGTCCCATTGGTCGGTGTTGATGAGCCATTCGTATATGTGGTGCTTTCCCGTTTCTCATTGCGCATAAGTCCTCCGCCGTTGGCAAAATACAGCTTCATTTCTGCCCAACCTTTTCAACCACCAACTAAGAATAATGTATCTCTTCCGACATGTTCCTGGATGTTCGTTGTGTATCTACCACATTGCTTATTTTACTGCTGACGGCGTCTGTCCATTCATTTTTCCATCCGGGTGTAATGTTGGAATCGCTTTACCAAGGAGAAGGATATTGAACTATGTGAAGTAAGGAAATAAAGTAGAGTAGCCATGGAAACTATGAGATTCAAAGAGGAGGAAGCACCGACACATTTGAAAAATATAAACGTGGATAAATCTCCAGGTCCTGGCAGGATATTCCCTAGGACATTGAGGGACGTTAGATTAGAAATACTGGAGCTATGACATATTTCAAATGTCATTAGAAACGGGAATAGTGCCGGAGGACTGGCGTACTGCGCATGTTGTTCCATTGTTTAAAAAGGGATCAAATAATAAACCTAGCAATTATAGGCCTGTTAGTTTAACGTCAGTGGTGGGTAAATTAATGGAAAGGATACTAAGAGATAATATATATAAGCATCTGGATAAACAGGGTCTGATCAGGAACAGTCAACACGGATTTGTGCCTGGAAGGTCATGTTTGACAAAACTTCTTTAATTTTTTGAAGCGGTTACTAGGGACATTGATGAGGGTAAAGCAGTGGATGTTGTCTATATAGATGTCAGTAAGGCCTTTGACAAGGTTCCCCATGGAAGGTTGGTTAAGAAGGTTCAATCTTTGGGTGTTAATGGCGGAGTAGCAAGATGGATTCAACAGTGGCTGAAGGGGAGATGTCAGAGAGTAATGGTGGAAGGCTGATTGTCAGGTTGGAAGCCGGTGACCAGTGGGGTGCCTCAGGGATCTGTGTTGGGTTCACTGTTGTTTGTCATGTACATCAATGATTTGGATGATGTTGTGGAAAATTGGATAAATAAGTATGCAGATGATACTGGGATAGGTGGTGTTATAGAAAATAAAGTAGATTTTCAAAGTCTACAGAGATATTTGGGCCATATGGAAAAGTGGACTGAAAGATGGCAGATGGAGTTTAATGCTGATAAGTGTGAAGTGCTACATCTTGGCAGGACAAATCAAAATAGCACGCACATGGTAAATGGTAGGGAATTGAGGAATTTTGTGGAACAGAGAGATCTAGGAATAACTGTGCATAGTTCCCTGAAGGTGGAATCGCATGTAAATAGGGTGATAAAGAAAGCCTTTGGTGTGCTGGCCTTTATAAATCAGAGCATTGAACATAGGAGCAGGGAAGTAATTTTAAAATTGTACAAGGCATTGGTTAGACCAATTCTGGAGTATGGTGTACAATTTTGGTCGCCTAATTATAGGAAGAATGTCAACAAAATGGAGAGAGTACAGATGCGATTTACTAGAATGTTGCCTGGGATGCAGCAACTATGTTACAGAGAAAGGTTGAACAAGTTAAGTCTTTATTCTTTGGAGCGCAGAAGGTTAAGGGGGGACTTGATTGACGTATTTAAATGATGAAAGGGATAGACAGAGTTGACGTGGATAAGCTTTTCACATTAAGGGTAGGGAAGATTCAAACAAGAGGGCATGACATGCGAATTAAGGGACGGAAGTTTAGGGGTAACGTAAGGGGGAACTTCTTTACTCAGAGGGTGGTGGCTGAAGTGTAACCAGCAGAAGTGGTGGAAGCAGGATCGATTTTAACATTTAAAAGTAAAGTGGATAGGTATATGGACGGGAAGGGAATGGAGGGGTATGGTCTGAGTGCAGGTAGATGGGACTAGGGGAAAACAAATGATAGGCACGGACTGGAAGGGCCGAGAGGGCCTGTTTCCGTGCTGTAATTGTTATATGGTTATATGGTTATATGTACAAACATTCATTTTTGTTGTGGGGTCTGAATCCTTTCCTCGTCACATCCAACTCCGGAGGGAAGCAAGCTGCTGCTACCAGTTTTTTAAAATGCATTTGTCGTGTTAAATGTGTCCTCGTGTCGGTGCCATGTCCCCTTCGTCCCAACGCCATCATGTATTTATGTACCACCCCAAAGCGAATCTGTTGTCGATAGAAATAAATGCTCATTTCCTGTTCCAAACTTGGGGGCTTCCCTCGAGACTGTTGGCTGCCTCCTGTATTCATCTAGTTGCTATGATTTTCCCCTTTTAATTATTTTCTTCCCCATTCTATCACTACCTAGAAATACCAGACGACCGAGCAACTAGTTGGAGGGAGGTCCTGAATGAAATCCGCATTAGTTAAGAAATCTAATGGGACTTAAGGAGGGTAAAGCCACAGGGCTCGATGGTCCGCATCCCTGCCACGGACTGAGTTGGTCCTAGAAATCGTGGATGCATTGAGATCATTTCCAACGTTCTATATCCACTGGATCAATGTAATCCCACTTTTTAAGAAAGGAGGGAGAGATAATAGTAAGATAAAACGAGAACCTACCAGTTTGAAGTTTGATCTTGAATTTATGAAGTTACGTTGGTAATTACGTGTAGAAGGCCCGCCAGGCCGCATGCGCACCAAACTTCAAAGCGGTGGTGTGAAACACATGCATTAACATGATGAATATTCGATGAAGTATTGAACCATGCTTTCATCATACTTCGAGATCCAACACTTATTTTGTGTTATCATCGATCAGAACTGGATGATACAGCAATGGCAAGGAGATTAATTACAGGATATTTTTCTTTGATTATCATGTGACTAACATATGTCACCATCGTAGAGTAGCAAATTGAATTTGCGCTTGTAGAATATGTATCGGCGCTCAAAACCGCTTACTCATAGGTGCATTTAGTGTATATATTTAGTTGATATCAGCAACTGAGAATGGTAACATACAATCTCCAATACCTTTGAGTAGGTGATGGTATTTGGAACATCTCATCTTAGAGTTCTAAACTTCAGTTCATAATAACTGAATTCAACCGGCCACACTACTGCAGCGAGTTTCAAGTTCAACTTCAATGAGTTATTTTTGTTATGTTATGTTATGTTCAGCAATGCTGAATACTGTCACTTCATCATTGTGGCTGAAGTAGCTTCAGCTGACAATAGCACACGGTTGTTAACAACGATCTAATTGCTACTTACACAATATAACAATATAACCATATAACAATTACAGCACGGAAACAGGCCCTCTCGGCCCTTCCAGTCCGTGCCGACCATTTGTTTTCCCCTAGTCCCATCTACCTGCTCCATTCCCTCCATACCCCTCCATTCCCTTCACGTCCATATACCTATCCACTTTACTTTTAAATGTTAAAATCGATCCTGCCTCCACCACCTGTGCTGGAAGCTCATTCCACACAGCCACCACCCTCTGAGTAAAGAAGTTCCCCCTCATGTTACCCCTACATTTCTGTCCCTTAATTCCATGTCATGCCCTCTTGTTTGAATCTTCCCTACCCTCAATGGGAAAAACGTATCCACGTCAACTCTGTCTATCCCTTTCATCATTTTAAAGACCTCAACCAAGTCCCCCCTGAACCTTCTGTGCTCCAAAGAATAAAGACCCAACTTGTTCAACCTTTCTCTGTAACATAGTTGCTGGAACCCTGGCAACATTCTAGTAAATCTCCTCTGTACTCTCTCTATTTTTTTGACCAAAATTGTACACCATGCTCCAGAATTGGTCCTACCAATGCCTTGTACAATTTTAACATTATTTCCCTAATCCTATATTCAATGCTCTGATTTATAAAGGCCAGCACACCAAAGGCTTTCTTTATCACCCTATCTACATGCGATTCCACCTTCAGGGAACTATGCACAGTTATTCCTAGATCCCTCTGTTCCACAGCATTCCTCAGTTCCCTACCATTTACCATGTACGTCCTCTTTTGATTTGTCCTGCCAAGATGTAGCACTTCACACTTAACAGCATTAAACTCCATCTGCCATCTTTCAGCCCACTTTTCCATATGGCCCAAATATCTCTGTAGACTTTGAAAATCTACTTCATTATCCACAACACCATCTATCTTAGTAACATCTGCATACTTACTTATCCAATTTTCCACCCCATAATCCATCTCATTGATGCACATGACAAACAACAGTGGACCCAACACAGATCCCTGAGGCACCCCACTGGTCACCGGCTTCCAACTCAGTTTTGTAACAGACTGCTATAACTCCAATCTCTTGCGGCAAGGGGGAGACAAGGATAATAGTAATTTTACTTCGGAGTCACGTGAGTGACTACGTGAAGAAGGCCCCCCTGGCGGTGGAACGGCATTACGTCGACGCTGACGGCAGAAGCAGGAGCTGCACAGACAGCTCCTCGACAGCGGTAGGTACGGAACCGGCAGGTAAGTGCAGTTGAAACATTTTTTTTTAGGAAGTCTGCAAAACTCCGTGCCTGGTGGATTGAACCAGGGTTTTAAAAAAAAGTTTTAAAAAACAAAGTAAAAGTTAAATTCGACAGAAATACTCTGTTAAAAACAACGGAGTTTTGAAAAGAACGTCCCAGGGGAATACCCAGCGATCGGGACGAGAGATTAATTACGGGGCCGGTTCCGATACTGGTACCGTTAAAAATACGGTAGAGGGGTGAAAGTGCTCCACAATCTTTTGGCAGGAAATTTAAAAGTCAGAAAGGCTGTAATTTCAAAAGTTAATAAATTTCGCTACATGGAGAATGTACTCCAAAATATAAAAAAGAGACAAGGGTCACAGTACCCAAATAGTTCCCCAAAAAAGACCCTGAGGGGCTTGAATATACAAAATATGGCTATGTGCCAAATTGAGAATTTGAAACTCTGGACCCTGGATTAGGGTGGAGGAAGTCTCTTTGGATATAATTCCAAGTGGATCAGGGCTGCAAAAGCAGACCCTGCAAGTGGTGATGTGAATTATGAATGCACACCACAAATAAAAAAGAGAGGCCAGATGTGCCTGAGATAGCAAAAGATTTTGCTATATCTAAAGGAAGTGGTGAGGCTATGGAAGAAAACCTAGCTGCCAACATTAATTATATGGTATCTCACCAACTTCAAGAATAACAATAACACTTTTATGTTATATTAAAATATCAACGGTAAATCCGTTTATAATATCCATGTCTCAAATTATATGAGATAAAAGAAATACAATTTCAAAGTATTTCAAAATGGTGCAAATAAGTAATACTTTCAAAATAAAATAAATTGCCATCAGTTATGGAGCTCAATGGGAAGAAATATATATAATTTACCAAATCTGCACTATAGGTTCGCAGATCAATACAAATCAGGATATATTAAACTCCTGATTATTATGGAATAAACCTGCCTTATGATAAATCAAATATATTAATTACAAAAGAACAGACTACTGATCTTTAAACTTTGGGGAGAAAAACTATGATCCAATGAAACATTGGATAATGGATCAAAACAAAGGCAAAGATCTTTTAACTTGCGGGGAAAAAACTATGATCCAATGAAAGATTTGATAATGGATCAAAACAAAGGCAGAAGTGGTATAATCCAAACATAGCCTTATCCAAACCTATATAATTAGGAAAAAGAAGGCTTGAAGTACGTTGAAGAGGTGCAAACATCTGGTTACAAAATAAGTTCATGAAATCTCCAATTATGGGGGATTATAGGTGTATTATGATTGTTAATTTAATATAACTAAGGAAGGATAAGAAAACTTTAAAAATTGATTTCAGGTTTGCACTCAAATGTAATTTTAATAAGAAGGGGTACGTACATGTATATTATAAAATTACCTCAGTGTAAAGATTTCATGGTATAAACCATACAAAACATCATTATTTACACTTTCACAGTGTAAGAAAATGGAAACATCTAGAACATGGAAAAACTGTTGTGATTAACAAAGTGTTAATCAATATTACAGGTGCTTGAAATTAATTAAAGTGGGTTAAGCTGTGCAAGTTAAAACATTGTCCAAACAATCAAATCAGTTCAAGGCTGTTAAACCGAACACTGAAGGAACAATTATACTGATAACAGATCTGCACTTGCACTAATGAGGTCATGCTCATGGGATATCTCGATTACATTTAAATTGGAAGAGATAAGAGCAGCTGCAAATTAGTGCCTGCAATTACAAACCTGGTGGTAGGTAAGGACCTGACCCATTACATAAAGCATATGCTAAGGCATTAATAAAATATTCATTAATTACTATTCCGAGTTTAGAAGTAATTCAAGCACCATAAGAGAGGGGAAATTGTTCCATGATACAAATATGTCTAATTGTTGTTGACATACTTTGTCCCTCCATTAGGTTAGGTAAAAAATAAATAAAGTTCCAAAAGAAGGAATACAGAAGCTTATAAGAATATGTATGCCTTGTGAAGAGGCTTATGCAAAATATCAAATGATACGTTATCATTATTTAAGTAATGTAAAAAAGGTTCACAAGCTGCTTCAACTATAAGATTAACAGCTGTTGCAAACTGAAGCAAGTGTTACAGATGATGTACAGCTTCTGTGAATGTTTGGGTAAATATAAGAATATTATCTATTCTTATAACAATAATTGATATGTCTCTTGTTCGGACTGCAGACAATAATACCAGGTGAACATAAATTGTTTGTCCTAAGAAATTTTCCAAACATTCGTAGTAATTGTTGAAGTATAAGGAGTTATGGATTAAAGATCGATTGTTTTATTATGGAACTGTCCATGTCGTATCAAGATGAACAATACCACGGCTGTGGCATATGTTAACAATGGTATCGGAGACAACAAATTTGGGAGAAAAACTTGTTGTCATTATTTTGCATTACTTACAATTAATCTGGTTGTATACAGATTAAATCACTGACTTTTCAAATGTTTCTTGTGGGTCACAAGATAAGTCAAATAACAATCATGGGATTATCTGAGTAAACAGATGTGGCATATTTTAAAGTTTAGTCCACCTGTTTATCTCTAAAGAAGATACAATGGTATCGGAAGACAACAAATTTGGGAGGAAAAACATATTGTCATTAATATGGATTACTTACGATTAATCTGATTACAGACAGATTAAATCACCGATCTTTCGAATATTTCTTGTGGGTAAACCAAGAATAGCGAAGGTGGATGCTTTTCTCCCAATTACATGAGGGAAAGATTTCTTTTGTGTTCCTCATTTTGTTTGATAGGGCAGTGTCTGGTGAAAATGTAGCGGGACACTGCCAGAGGCATTTGGTGGCCTAATACGAATCCTTTATGGTTTCATAAATATTGTGTGATTTTGAACTGCTAGTGATGATTCATAGTGGCAGCAATTTATTGAAGTCTAAAAAGGGGTCCCGACCCAGGTCGTTGCCTGTCTCTTTTCGCTCTTTGGATGCTGCTGCACCCACTGGGATCTCCAGGTTTGAGAAACCCTGCAGTAATTTATTGTTGTACAAAAGCATCCATGACATGAAAATATGAATTTGACTATCTGCAGGCTAACAAGACCATTACAACAGCTGATGGTCAAAGAAGTCTATGAATGTTAACTAAATATAACAACATATCAATAAAATAATTATGTATAAAGACGTGTTATACCTGCAAATTGCAGAAATAAGTCTAAAAAACAATATTTTGTTATAAGAAATTGGAGGTCTGTATATACAAAGTTATTTTATCATATTAGATATATGTGAATTCCTTGTGGATTGCATTTTCTAAGTATCTAATTGATAGACCCAATATGCAATGCTCTGACAAATGGTCAGAGCATTGAATATATATAGGAGTAGGGAGTAATGTTAAAATTGTACAAGGCATTGGTAAAACCAATTCTGGAGTATGGTGTACAATTTTGGTCGCCTAGTTATAGGAAGGATGTCAACAAAATAGAGAGAGTACAGAGGAGATTTACTAGAATGTTGCCAGGGTTCCAGCAACTATGTTACAGAGAAAGGTTGAACAAGTTAGGTCTTTATTCTTTGGAGCGCAGAAGGTTAAGGGGGGACTTGATTGAGGTCTTTAAAATGATGAAAGGGATAAACAGAGTTGACGTGGATAAGCTTTTCTCATTGAGGGTAGGGAAGATTCAAACAAGAGGGCATGACATGAGAATTAAGGGACAGAAGATTAGGGGTAACGTGAGGGGGAACTTCTTTACTCAGGGGGTGGTGGCTGTGTGGAATGAGCTTCCAGCAGAGGTGGTGGAGGCAGGATCGATTTTAACATTTAAAAGTAAAGTGGATAGGTATATGGACGTGAAGGGAATGGAGGGGTATGGTCTGAGTGCAGGTAGATGGGACTAGGGGAAAACAAATGGTCGGCAAGGACTGGAAGGGCCGAGAGGGCCTGTCTCCGTGCTGTAATTGTTAATAATAGGGCTCAGAGTGTTACCGTCTTATCAACGGACAATATATTAACCAAGAAGTTATCAGATGCATTCGTAATATCCCGATATGGGAAGGGATATATATGTAAATGTTAATAAATATATATATATACACACATATATATATATATATGATATATATATATGTGTATATGTATATATAATCTGTCCAAAATTGTAACAAAATATAAAGGCAGGAGATAATTAATCTTGAATTGCCTTAAGAAATGGACTCTAACTCTATCTATGATTCAAAAAACGTAAACATTGAAAATAATAATGCTGATAACTTTAGTATCAATATAAGAGTGCAAACATTGCAAATGTTACGTTATAATTGCATGTGGATACAGATTGCATTATCATATATGTTTATGAATCTACCAAACAAAGCACACCAAGAAGACCTGAAACCAAGGTAAACCTATAAGCATATCCTGCCGGCTTTAAGTTATGTGTGTGTGTGTGTGAACATTGATGAAAATGTTGAAGTAGGTAAGAGTCTCTGTGGCAATGAGACTGCTTATTACACACAAAAACCACATTGGGTTCAGTAAAAACTGATCGTTATAGAGGAATGTATTTCTAGATGGTTAGAAATTGGATACATTCAGTAGGAACTAGACATGAAAGGTGGAAAATCACTCTGTTAATGAGGTAAATACATTCACATGAATGGCAAGGGATGAGCCACTCGAGCAAAGATGCAAGGCCGCAGGAGGCTGTAGATTACTGTTAAAGTAAAAAGGAACCAGTCATGGTGTCAGATTTGGACACGCAATGTTCGGTTCTCTATAATTGTTGCTTTGTCATGCCATCAAAATATATATATCAATTGGTATTTGTGATAAACTTGCCTTTCAATGTAAAGGGCATTATTTTCATTTTTTATAATGTGAAATAATTTATCACATAACTTGAGGCAATGTTTGGGGAAAAATGTGTTATTCGCTCGTTATTGTGTTAAATGAGCCGTACTGTCGTATGGAATAAATTCTACGACGCGAAAAACACAGAAAGCTTCAAACTCTTCACGTAGTCACTCACGTGACTCCGAAGTAAAATAGTAAGATTAAACGAGAACTTACCAGTTCGAAGTTTGATCGTTATTTTATGAGGAGTAACGGTGAGGGATTACGTGAAGAAGGCCCGCCTGGCGCTGTAACGGCATACTTCAAAGCAGCGGCATAAAAAACACAGAACACAAAATAGCCGGAGTAAGATAGTAAGGCTCATCATAGATTTAGAACTACCAGATGATCATTCATTTTATGAGGGTGGGGAGTGGAGGGCACGTAATCCCTCATCGTTACTCCTCATAAAATAACGATCAAACTTCGAACTGGTAAGTTCTCGTTTAATCTTACTATTAAAGGTAAATTCCAATAACCAACAAACAGTTTATCCCATGCTGCAAAGCTTACTGTTATAGTACAGGTGCATTGTCTTTGATGACCTTTGTAATGGGATTTGTATAACAAGTATCTCTTACCTTATGAATCTGTTATAGTCAGGAATACGTTTTTATATTCGGTAAGTTCATACACCCGATACTCCCCATTCTTCATAATAACATGCCAATCCTGCCTTATTGCATGCGTGGTTTGCATGAAAACTTTTGCCCAATTTCCAAACCCTGGCCATAATCCAAACTTACTTGGAATGCTCCGGCTGTGCCTCAACCAAATATTTTTACCCTTTGTAATGTTGTACAAACAAATGTAAATATTACAACTTGTGAACGGTGCACTACCCACATTTTTGAAGTGCTAGACCATTTTAGTTCCGCATGATTGGAAGGTGCATGGAATTTCTCAGCTATCAAGCTGCCCCCAGCTCCAGTGAACCGCTGCTGTGGATGAGCTCCTGGGGTGAGTTCTGAACGATGACTTTTGCCCGTCGTTGGCCGAATTGATTCGTCTGCGAGGCTTCTTACCCTGTAGAATAGACCTACCTGAATAATCGATTCAGCGGCTGGCTCTCACATCGGCGTTGCCGTTGTTGGCATTGTTCACTGCCGCCATATATGTGCTTGAGTATGTCCTATTGACAGTTTAGAGCCCGGAGTATTTTTGACCTTTTGCTCTTCCTTCCTTAGAGAGGGTGATTCGTAGGCAACTCTAAAAGGCGCTGCCGCAGGCCGCAGGATACAAATACTGATACGAACCCATTGGCCTTAACCTAATATAATATTCTATTAGGATGGCCATTTTGCTGTCAGGAAAGGGTACCTCTGACACGTGCCCTTCATCCCTTTGGGTATGCCCCACGGCCATGCCCTGAGACTCAGTGTTAGCAGGATACTGACCCATCTTGTATCTGCCTCCTAGAGAGAGGCATTTTTTGCACTGTATGCAACAGTTGCTGTATTTAGGATAGTCGTTTCAACGCACTATCCAGCCCCGGTGAGGAGTTCATTTCCCGGCTCCGTGGGCCTTGCTCTCTAGCCCCGGTGGAGAATCATTTCCCGACTCCGTGGGCGAGCAGATATGTGTGAATATGAGCAACCCTGTCCCAGGCGTCGCTGGCGCCGCCTGTAATAAAGGCCGGCGGTTTTTGACACGAAGCAGCCCTGCATCAGGCGCTGCTGGCACGGCTCTCCCGTAGGCCGGCACTTCACACATGAAGCAGCCCTTTCATGCGCTGCTGGCACGGCTCTCCCATAGGCCGGTAATGTCACAAAATATAACAGGCCCTTTATCAGGTGCTGCTGGCACGGCTCTCCCGTAGGCCGGCACTTTCATACATGAAGCAGCCCTGTCAGGCGCTGCTGGAGCGGCCTGTCCCATAGGCCCACACACTTTACACATGAAGCAGCCCTGTCAGGCGTTGCTGGCGCTGCTTGTCTCATAGGCCCACACATTTTACACATTAAGCAGCCCTGTCAGGCGCTGCTGGCGCGGCTTGTCCCATAGGCCCACGCTATTGCTGTGTAAGCTCACTAAATCAACATTTTTAGTGTACAGCTTTATCTGTGAAGGGTAAAAATAATTCGTAGCAACTTGTGCTTAAATAATTATAACATTGTCAGAACATATATATCAATAACGTTTTACTTTGCCTTTCCTGGGTCCAAATAGGGCTGAATGAGTCCCAGTAATTTCCTCACTGGGGACCAACATCTTTGAACCACTGATCCCATTGTCAGTGGCTCCAGCGTTGCTTTCTTGCCGTTCCAACGGCATCCCACAGCCTGGGAGCCGCTGACACCCCTGTCAGCGACTCTGCTTAAATATCTTGCCGTTTTTACGGCATCCCTGCAGGCTGGTAGACGCTGACCCCATTGTCAGCGACTCTGCTTAAATTTCTTGCCGTTTTTACGGCATTCCTGCGGGCTGGGAGCCGCTAACTGCACTGTTAGCGGCTCTATATCTCGCAACCCTATCGATTTTGCAGGTAATACGGTTGTTGCGGTCGACTGGAGTTTCCCCATAGACCATAACCGGTAACTTGTCGTGCTGCGAAACTGGCAGGAAAAAAACACTGTAAACGGAGGCTCCTGCCTGAAAACCCCTGGTAAGTAAAACAACCAAAATTACCTTTTAAGTTTAACTTACCACGGGCAGGAGCTGTTTCCTGCCAGACTGGTGCTTGCGCCAATGCGGCTGACGTAATGGTGTGCATGCGGCCTGGCGGGCCTGCTTCATGGAATCAGTCACGTGAATTATAGACCAGTTAGTCTGACCTCGGTGGTGATGATGTTGTTTGAGTTGATTATTAAAGATGTATTAGGAGCGCATTTGGAAAACATTGATAAGATCGGTCAAAGCATCGGATTTATGAAGGGTAAATTTGGATTTTTTGAGGATGTGACAAGTAGAATGGATACGGAAGAGCCAGTGGATGTGGTGTATCTGGACTTTCAAAAGGAAGTCAGGAAGTCGAGAAGCAAAGAGTAGGAATTAACGTGTCCTTTTAAGAACGGCAAGCAGTGATTAGTGGGGTGCTGCAAGACTCAGTGCTGCGACCCAGTTATTTACAAAATAGAGTAACGAATTCGAAGATGGAATTAAATGTAACATTTCCAAGCTTGAGGATGACACAAAGCTGGATGGCATCGGGAGCTGCGAGGAGGATGTTATGTCGGTCGGTCAATGGCGGTTGACGGTCGGTGGTTTCATGATTGGCTACTTCAGTCAGTTACAGTGGTACAGTTCCTGTCGTCAGCATTGCCCGGGATGCGCCACGTGGAGGATTCTGCTTGCATCCCAGCAGGCAGTGTAAAGGACAAGTTACATTTTGGCCTACATACCGAGACGATTTGTGGATAGGAGCAAGGAGGTCATAGTGCAGATGTACAGGGCCACGATGAGCCCACACCTGAAGTATTGTGTGCAATTTTGGTCTCCTAATTTGAGAAACATAATTCTTGCTATTGAGGGAGTGCAGCGTAGGTTCATCAGGTTAATTAAAGGGATGGCAGCACTGAGATATGATGAATAATTTGAATGACAGGGCTTATATTCACTGGAATTTAGAAGATGGGTGGGGATATTAGAAATGTAAATATGCTCCGAAAGCTTACCCCCTTAGTCTAATTCTGACTGAATCTCTGCCGATAATTTTCTTTAATAGCTTGATAATAGTATCCGCTTTATTATCAAGGGTCGGGTAAGTTTTGATCCATCGGTCAAATGCATCAACTCTCACAACAAGTACCCACTATCCTGGTACCTCCTCTCATTCTTATTTCCCTATGATTAGCATCGACACCTTGAAGCGAGCCCTGTCACTAGAACCTTTTCTTCCCTGTTGTTACTCTTATACTATACTTCACGTTCCCTTGGTATCCTTTATATATAGACAAATATCGCAATCCCGGATATCAGCCAGGTTCAGTCCTTTTCTCGATGATCACTAAATAGTCCCGTCTCATCAACGGCAGTCTTTCTAGGCGTGAGACAAGAAAAGAAACCAGGTCAATATTCACATTTCCAACCACTTTTGAAACATATTCCATTCTATACTTAAATGTCATCCTTAAGTGCCAGATTTTAAAGTCCCACTTCCGGTGGCGCTAATGGTGGAGTGGAGGCGTGCGCCAGCTAGCTACACGCTAAAACCCGACAGAAACGGTTGAAAATTAACGGACTGACCTGCAGAGATCGCGCAGGCAGCTTTTACTGAGTGAGTGACGTCATCAGACCGCGACTCCGGAGATCCCATGTCACTACAACACACTCCCCCAAAGGGATCGTCAAAAAAACAACCTAAGGGGCAGATTACTGGTGGAAGAAGCAGACCTCGCTCGGGTTCACTTTTAACGTCCTCCCAAGAGGATGTTTCAAAGGTCAAGAAGACAAATACTAAAAAAAACGGAAATGGAGGAACTTCGTATCTTTATCTCAAAAGAAACTGCAAGTATTAGAGAAGAACTGAACAACTTTTAAAAAACGATGAACTTTAAAGAAGAACTGAACAATTTTAAAGAAGAAAGTAAAGAAGAAATTTCAAGTTTTAAAGAAAAAATCTCTAATTTTGACCACGAGCGATGAAATATCTGAAAATCTTGATCTACAAATTGAAGAGGTAAATGAAAAAAATAATTTGATGGAATCCAACTTTAACGCTAGCTTGAAGACAGTCTTCTCTGCAGTAAATCAACAAACTGAAGCCGTAACTCATTTAGAGTTAATGGCCGGAACAAGCGCTGACACTACAAATAGACTTCTCACCGATAACAAGCATTTATCAGTCTTGCTGCATAAAATAACTGAAAAATGTATTGACTTGGAGGGACTTCAGAGACGACAGAATTTAAGAATTGTTGGTGTTCGATAAGGTAAAGAAGGAAATGAAGATATCTGTGACTATGCTGCAGACTTATTTAAAATGTTCTGAATTTAGATCAAAAGCCGTTATTAGGCCGGGCACACAGATTTCTGAGACGTCGTCCGAGTACGAGCGCCCACCCCCCCCCCCCCCCCCCCAAGGCAATTGATAGTGAAGGTGCAATATGATCATGTTTTGGATGATATTATGAAAAAAATTGCTAGCACCAGAAATCTTCAGTTTGAAGGAGACAAGATTAGTAAAGTTAGAAATTATCGTCCAGAGGTTGCGAAAAGGAGATCACTTTTCACCGAGACAAGAGGGATTCTTAAGAAGATAAAAGACCTGAGATATGGATTGATGTATCCTGCAATATTGACAGTCACCTTTAAGAAGAAGGAAGAGATCACTACCGATCACAAGAAAGCATTGGTTCGCCCAGAACATTGAGAATTCGAGTGATGATTGGACAATATTCATATGATATCATAATCTTGCTGAGAAGAAACTAAACTTTAAACTCTTATACTCAAGGACTAATGAAAACTGACAATGATAGCTGAGCAAGTTTTCTTGCTGTTGACATATAACTTTTATATTTTAGTGCTAATTACCACTAATAATAACTGATTAGTATTAATTAGAAAAACTAGTTAACAATATGAATTGAAAATAAGGTTCAGTTTAGGTAATTTATTTACTTTTATTTTTAAATTGTTTTTTTATTAAACTCAACATTTATTGACATAACAAAATGCACATACAGACAAAACAAAGAGAGATACAAAAGACCATCGCAAAATGGCAAAATACAAATCATCTAACATCTATTTGCATCACATCGGACCCTCTTAACATTCTATCATAGAAGCATCTTATTCACAGGCACCTTAGCAAGCTCATCCATTCATATCCTTAATTAATCTTGGCATTTGTAATAGTACCGGTTTCCATATAATTTTAAAGGCTTAGTTCCACAACTGTAGTTTAGCAGTTATACGTTCCATCAAGTATACATTTTTCAATCTTTCCCTCCACTGTTGAACATTTGGTGGCATTTCCTTTTTTCGTAGCACTGTTATCATCTTTTTAGCAATCAACAGCATCACCCAAGCAAATATTTCTGATTTTGAATATCTGTTGCTTTTGGAGTACCTCCTAATATAAAACAAGCCGGTTCCAAAGGTAGATCCACTCCTAGAATGCATTTAATCTCTACCTGGATGTCTCTCCAGTATTGGTACAATTTGGGACAACCCCAAAAAATATGTGTATGATCACCGATCTTCCCACATTGTCTCCAGCATAAATTTGAGATGTTACTGTATCTTGCCAACATTAAAGGGGTCCTACATACTCTCATTTTAATTTTACAGTCGAACTCCCTCCAAGAGTGGCTGCTTGTCAGCTTATGGCCCAAGAGACATGTCCTTTCCTATATTTCATCTGTAATAATAATGTTCATTTCTAATTCCCATTTCTGTTTTGTTTCTATAGTATTTCCTTTTATATAGTCTTGAAATCCTTGATATTAATGGGATATCAAATTATTTTGTAACAGTCTCTCTATAGTCACCAAGAAGGTATTTCCAAAATTTGAATTCAGCCTACATATCTGCTCCCAATCCACACGTGTCTGTAAGTAATGCCGTATTAGGAGGAACCTAATGAAATCCGACCCTGACAGTCCAAATGCATTCTGCAAGTGCTCGTAAGATTTCAAGAGTCCCACACAAAAATAGCTGGTACACAGTAATAAGTCCTTTATCTGCCCAGCTTCTAAATCTTTTATCAATTTTGCTGGGTATAAAATTGGGACTTGCAGCTATTTTCATCGCTCTACACAACGAATTAAAAAGATGTAATTGCTTTCCGATAGCTATCCACGTTTTCATTGTGATTTAATCCAATCGGTATCTACTTTTAATTTCTTCCAATTTACTTGAGTTCGAAATGGGAGCCCAGCCAGGGCAACACCAGGACATGCATTTTTTTCTATTTTCACCTATCCCGTTTCCTCACCGTTCGTTAACCATGCTATCAAGGTTCTCAGCTGCGCTGCCCAATAATAATATTTAAAATTGGGGATATTTATGCCGCCATTTTGTTTTGATAACAACAATGTCTTAAGTCTGACTAGGTATCTTATGTTGCCACACAAATCGTGTTAACTCTTTGTCTAACGCCTTAAATGCCGCGCCAGGAACCCATACTGGTAAAGATTGAAATAAGAAAAGCAGTCGGGGCAAAATGTTCATTAGAACAACTTCCACTCCACCAATTAAAGATAAATGGAGAATATCCCATCTGTGCATGTCTACCTTAATATTCTTGAGGAATTTACCATAATTAGCTTCATGCAATGCTGTGTTAGAGGGAGTGGTGACAATGCCTAAATATCTAAAACCTTCCCGAGACCAATGGAACCTGACCTGATCATTTAATTGCGGAGGTCACAGACCTGACAGCATCATTGCTTCTGATTTTGAATCATTTATTTTATATGCAGATATTTCTCCATATTATTGTACGACTTGCATTAGGCGAGGCACTGAGGAAATAGGATTACTCACATAGATCATAACATCATCTGCAAATGGTGAATTTTTTTGTTCCCCCCTCCCGATCATCATTAATGCCCTCAATATAGTCACCTTGCCTAATAGTTTCTGCAAGCGGCTCTAAACATAAGTCAAAACGCAGGGGACTCAAACTGTCTCCCTGTCTAACTCCCCTCTTTAATTAAAAACACTCATTGCAACATCCATTTACCCTCACTCTTGACTTTGGATTTAAATATAATGTTTTCACCCAATGAATACATTTTTGTGGAACCCCATTTTATCTAGTGTATATTCAAGATAGACCCAAACTACTCTGTCGAAAGCCTTTTAAGCATCTAAACTTAATAGCATTGAAGTATGATGCTTCCTTTTTGCACATGCCATGATATTCAGGACCCGCCTAATATTATTGGCTCTCTGTCTGCCCGGTATGAACCCTGTTTGATCAGGATGTATCAATTGTTTTTTGTTTTTTTTTTGCGTTCTCTTGGTTAATATAGCACTGAATATCTTTAAGTCATTGCATAAGAGACATCTGTCCGTAACCTTCACATCCTGTGGGATCCTTCCCTTCCTTAAAAATAACAGAGATATAGCCTCCGCCCATGATCTCGGTGGCTTACCTTCAGCCAAGGCATAATTATAGACTCTAGACAGAATCGGAGATAGCTCGTTCTCAACACATTTATAAAACTCTCCTGGAACCCCATCCGTCCCTGGGGACTTGTTGTTCTTTACTTTTTTAATTACTTATTTTATTTCCTGCTTTTCTAGTTGTGTTGTCATATTTCTCGGTTTGTCTTTAGAAAGGCAGGGCATTTTTAATCCAGAAACACAAGTTCTGATCGTTTCCTCTTTATCTATGATTTCAAGAGAGTCGTTTAACTGTTCATAGAACGATGCAAACGCTTCTGTTATTTATCGTGTTTTTGACTAAATTTCTAGAAATCGGATGTAGAACTTTGGAAACTACTCGATTAGCTTGCTCCTTAAGCAACTGAAATGCCAGAAGGCGTGCACCCCTACTTCCCTTCTCATAGTATTTTTGATTTATGAATCGAAGGGCTCCTTCCTCTTTAAATGTTAGAAGCTCTTTTAACTCATGTCTTTTTTGATTTAATTCCTTTAACACATTCTTGTTTCTATTGTTATATTTGTGTTCTACTTCTAATATCTTTATTTTACTTTCCAAGTCAGATTGCTTCTTCAACCTATTCTTCATTACTCTACTCGATATATCAATCATTTTGCCCCTTATTACTGCTTTTGCACCGTCCCAAAGCGTGGATAATGTTACCTCACTATTGTCATTATGGTCAAAATACTATTTAATACAATTCCTAATTTCCTATGTCATCACGTTATCTGTCAACAAATAAATGTTTGCTCTCCAGTATTTAAAACTATTTTTTGTTCCTAACTCCAAGGTAAGGATTACGGGCGCATGGTCACTAATGGTTATTGAAAGAATTTTGCTATCTACCACTGTATATGTATATTGTTTGAGAACACAAATCATGTCTATACGTGAGTAGCTCCCGTGGACGTTCGAAAAGAAAATATAATCCCTCCCTCATGGGTTTTTTATATCTCCATGACTCTACTGATCCTAACTCCCCTAGCATAATATTTAGTGTTTCTTTGTTTGATTGTACTCATCTGGTAATCTATCCAGCCTCCCATCAAGGACGGCATTGGAATCGCCACCTAGTATTATCATACCTTTAGCATTTTGTGCAATTATATTTGCATTGTCTCTAAAAAAAGAGTAATCATCTTACGTTGGTGCATAAATATTTATAATCGATACAACCATCCAACTTATTGTACCATTTACTATTACATATCACCCCAATGTATTTTGAAGTACTTTTTTCACAGAGAAAACTACATTTCTATTAAAAATAATAGCCCATCCTCTCCTTTTCCCATAGGAGGCACTAAATAGCTCACCAATCCACTCTCTTCTAAGCTTTTTATGTTAAGTTTCCACCAGATGCGTTTCCTGAATTAATGCAACTCCACATCCTAAATTTTTGAGTTGGCTCAGAATTGCTCTACTCTTTATGGGGTGATTAAACCGTGGAGGTTACAACTTACTATCTTTAAATTAGTCATTATGCCATATTGTGTAATCTAATATTTGCTTTCTATACCATTTTTGTTCATTGCGCTGGTTAGCCTGTGAATATCCGCTGTACTCAAAATACAATTTGCTAGGGTGCGATGTAACAATAAAAAACATTTGCCAAACTAACAAATGAATAAACAATAAACAAATCATTAAATTAATATAAAATGAAACTTTACACATAGGACCAAAAAACAATAAAGATTAAAGGGACTTCCTACCTAACAAACCCATCTGGACACCCTAAACTAGGTGGTGTACCAGCTCCTCGTAAAAAGGCGAAGAGATGTGACTAGGTCTCTCCTGAGTAGCGCACTTATGTGTGGTTGCAACTACCGTAAGGTTGCTCTTAATCCCACTTTTGGACTTTTGAATTACATTATAAACAAAACTAAATGGCAGGCCTCTCCACCCCACCCGAGGTAGCCCCCCTCAATCCCTCTCTTTGATAGTACATTTAAATCAATTATAAAATATAATACATTACAAAACCAGCCGTATATGTGCTGCAAATCATGGCATAATTACACTTCGTCAAGAAAACAAAACTATTTACATGTTATTTGTCTCATCTTATACTATTATCTGATCGTATAGATGTTAATTGTCCACTTCATTAAGTCTTTGGTCTCTTTCAGACATTTTACCATTTGCACATATGACCCACATTTATGTGCTTATTTCAAACCAGTCTATAGTCCATCTACTATGACACCCAGTATGGTGCGAAGATCTTCCTCTGACAGATTTGCCATTCCTCTCTGGCCGCCTGCTTTATTCGTCTCCCCTGACCAGTGGACTCGCAGCAGTTCTCTATTCAACACATCTCTGGACTCCGACCTGATGTAGATCCCCATCTTTGCAGTGTAGGTACTGCCTCAGTCAATGTCCTGAAGGATTTAACTCCAGAATTTAGGAAGATCTTGAGCTGTTGCGAGAATGGAGATTGGCTTTAATATTTTTATCCCGCAGTTACTTAATTCACCTGTCGTACATCCTTACGCTTTCTCTGGACGTCTGGCGAGTAGTCGTGGTCAAAATACACTTTGTCCCCTTAATATGTTATCTTACGCTGCTTCCAAGCCTGTTGAAATACGAGCTATTTCGTATAATAGTCTAAAAATCTGACTATTAGAGATCTTGGTGGGGCTAGTTCTGCACTCGGCCTAGCTGCGAGGGGCCTATGTGCTCTCTCTATATTAATAGTTAAATCTTCCGGGAGTGCAAGGGAATTCCTCAACAGTTCATTTACAAACTGGAGCATGTCCTTTTTTCCCTTTCCCTCTGTGACTCCACATATCCGCACATTTTTACGCCTCGCTCGATTTACCATGACCAGATATTTCTCTGTTAATTTAGCTTATCTCCATAACAGGTGGTTAATCACTCTCTCGTGTGTCATTTCGTTATCTTCTGCTGAACTTACTCTGACTTCCATTTCCTTCAATTTACTTTCCAGCATTTCCATTCGAGCTGTTAAATTCTTCATTTTATCCTCCACTCTCGTTAATCTCTGTTTGGTATCTTCTGATGCTTCTTTGTGTCCTTTTCTCAACTCTCTCAACTCGGAGTTAATTAACTGGCTTTCCTTATCAGACTCGGCATCTTGCCGGGAGTTTGTTAGTTTCTGACCTTCATTCTTTCCTTTTCCTCCTCGCTCAGACGCCTTATGTCAACCCATCATGTTCAGACAGCCGTTAGCACTCCTTTCTCCTCGTAAATCACAGTATTTGTCTTTCTTATGGCTGGTTTGAAGAGGGCCTCCCGGAGAGCAGGTCAATCACACAGCCTTCACTGCCATGGCGTCATCGGATGTCCTTAGGTACTTTATTAATTAAAAAATATATATTTTTATTTTTATAAAGATTTGACCAATATATGATTAATATTTATTCAGGAGAATATTAATTTCTCATTACTGGATTACTAACCCTTTGGACATAAAACAGTTTTTTCACCCTCGGCATAAATTGTTGTTATTGAAATTGTATTTTTTACTAAAGCGTCGAGCCAGTAATGTTTTTTTCTAAGGCTACGGAAGTCCTTAAGTGGTTAACCATGCTAGTGCGGCTGTCGCTAACTACACTGATTGTAGATGTAGTTTCTTTCTTTTCTGTGAACTTTTCTAATAATTTTTTTTTACTCTATATTTTTTACTTAATTATAGTCTTAAAATTGAATCGAATATAAGTATTACTTAAGGAGATATGTCCCGGAGGAAATCTATTTGATTTAACATTCTTCTATCTTGTGTTCGGGTGGAATGTCGGGTTTAATGTGCTGAGCCATCACCTCTTTTATAGACTACGCTACCCATAAGATGCAAGATGCTAATAGAAAGATTGGGGTTCAAGGAATTACATTTTGTAGCTGGAACGTTAAGGGAATTAATGAACCAATTAATAGAGGTAAAGTATTAACACATTTAAAATCACTCAAAGCAGATATAACATTTCTTCAAGACACTCGCCTTAAAAACGACGCGCAACATCGATTGAAAGCAAAATAAATTGCCAAAATGTATCATTCTTCATTTTCTCATAAATCCAGAGGGGTTGCAATTCTAATCCGTAAAGGTATACCTTTTAAACGTACATCAACTATTGCGGATGCTGATGGTAGATATATTATATTGGTGAATGAATTATATCTAAAGAAAGTGATTATTCTTAACATTTATGGACCAAATGTTGGCAACTCTTTGTTTTTAAAGAAAACACTCAAAATTATTCCGGAACGCGCACAGCATAACTTAATAATTGTTGGAGAATTAAATTGTACATTAGATTCCTATCTAGATAGATCATCAAGACAAAGGAAAATACAATACAAGACAATTACTAAATTTATACATTAATACTACTAATATTAATGATATCTGGAGAATCGAAAACCCATTCGGACGAGAATATTCGTTCTAATCACGGGTAAATAAAACCTACTCAAGGATAGATTACTTCTTAGAAGAATCTAAGCTTATCCCATTTGCTTTAATTCGGACCACGCACCTTTAACTTTCATGATTAACTTACGTGAAATGACCGAGAAGCAGACACAAAGGATATCAATGATAGATTTTTCAATACTATCAAACACTTTACTCAACCAACACGATAGAGCGTTCTGCAGGAATTGAATCATTTTTACAGACACGTAATCTTACAGGTTTAGATCTTAAAGAATGGGAATTTTTAGCGGCTGAAAAAGCAGTAAAATATATTGGAGATCTCTAACAGATCTTTAAAAAACGGGAAGGTCGCAGGGATGGCTTAATAGTGAAGTTTACGAACATGTTTATGGTCTGATCTCTCCACGCCTACAGTCACTGTATACTTACGCTTTTACTCGACAGAAATTAGCAGAAAATTGAAATGAATCAACAATAATACTTATACCAAAAACGGATAAGGACCCTGAGGATCCATATTCATATAGAGCAATCTCAGGTTCATATAGAGCAATTTTAGCCCATAGACTATGCTTAGTGATTCATAAATTAATACATCCAGATCAAACAATCTTTATTCCAAAACGTTATTAATTTTATAATCTGAGACGACAATTTAACATTTTGTGCTCAAATAGAACAGCTAATGTAGATTTAGCAGTTATCTCGTTAGATGCTGAAAAGGCATTTCATCAAGTGGTTGGCCCTATTTATTTTCGGTGATGGAAACATTTCAACTGGGTGAGAAGTTCGGCACATGGGTTAAGCTTTTATATACTAATCCAACAGCTAGAATAATGACAAATCAAATGCTGCCAAGAAGATTTGATATATCTAGAGGTTGTAGACAAGGATGTCCGTTATACCCGTCATTATGCGCCTTTGTTGTTGAACCATTGGCAGAAAGAGTTGGAGCCCACCCAGAAATATATGGGTATAATGCTAAAAATACAGTTAATGGAGTTACTATATATTACACATCCAGGAACCAGTATTCCAAACTTGTTAAATCTTATAACTCAATTTGGCTTATTTTCGGGATATATGATTAATTGGAATAACAGTGAAATTATGCCAATAACGGAACTTAATTTATATATATTGCAACGATCTCCCTTTAAAATATTCAATGAGCAATTTAAACATTTAGGAATTTATGTGAAATATACTTCTTTATTTAAAAGAAATGTTCCGCCTTTACTTAATAAACTGCATAAGAATTTTCAACATTGGAAAACACTTCCCATCTCAATGCTCGGTAGAATTAACGCTATAAAATTAGTTTTCTTCCGCAATTACTATACTCTTTTCAACCAATCCCGATATATCTCCCACATTTTTTATTTTTAAGTTGATTCTATTGTCACAAGTTTTATTTTGGCTTATAAGAATCATAGAATAGGTTAAAAAAAAACATGTATGTTAAGCCAAGACGAATGGAGGATTAGTTTTACCAATTTTTATATTTTACTTTTGGGCAGTCAATATTAAAAATATGAACTTTTGGTTGGAAGATATGGATCAGCAACCAGATTGGTTAAAGATGGGGAAGGAAGATTGTTTGCCTTTTGAAATAGGCCGGATTCTGTTAGCTCCCACAAAACTGAATACAAAACATATAGTGAAAACCCTGTAATATACAGTGGTATACGAATTTGGAAACAATTAAAAAATACATTAAAATTGGATAATGTACGACCTTGTCCCTCCATTGTAAATAATCCTACATTCTGTAATACCTTCTGTGATCAAAATATGTTTTGTAAAAATTGAAAATATATGGAAGTAAAAAGGTGGGACATCATTATAGAAAAGGTATTTTACTTCTGAGTCACATGAGTGATTCCGTGAAGAAGCCCGCCAGTCTTCATGCGCTGTAATGCGTCTGACGCATGGCGCAATGACGGGCTGGGAGGAATGTAGCTCCACCAGCGGTTATTTGTAAAAACCCTCAGGTAAGTGTTTAAAATTTGTTTAGGTCGTTTACTTGGGTCGGTAATTCTTGTTACAGGAGTAAGTTCGAACCAATGGAGAAAATGACTAAGCTGTGGTCGAGGCGGGCCGCCGGGAGAGCAGCTATGGGAGACCAAGCGAGGGCTGGTAGCGGGTGGCCGCATATGTCGCTTTCAGAGGCACTGACGGCACGGCCAATGGCTTCAGACTCGGTGCCGATTGAAAGTGCCGTGGCTACTCCATTGGGAAGGAAATCCACTAAGAAGTCTGTAAGGCCCGGTGACACGGACGAGTCGGTCCAGGAGGGTGCCCCTCCCATAATGGATACCGTCTTCGGATGTTTGTCCAGGATGGAGCTGCTGATGGATAGGATGCTCCATTACGATCTGCTCCAACAAGAGGAGTTATATTACCGCAGGTTTCCTCGGGGGGCTGTGGCAGCGGCACCTGTTTCAGGGCTACATAATGTCTCCCTCTCGGAGGAAGGGAGCATTCGGAGACAGTTTTGTTCTGACTCCAAGTTCGGAGATATAGCCCGCAACCATACTTCAATGCAAGAAGGGCGCTAACCAGAGGTGCCCAGCATGGCATAAAAATTTGCTATCCCGACCGAAACTGGGGGACCGCTGGATGCAGACCTGGCCATGACTATAATGCCTCACACCAGCTACCAGACCTCACAATGAAAGAAACTTCCAAAAGATACGAAACACCCGCCAATTGCGCCTCGATAAAAAAGCCAACCGTGAACCACGCCATCTGGGGTCACATGGTTGTAGGTAACAGAGCCCAGGAAATGAGGCTCCAAAAGATACTAAAGCTTTCGCTAGGTCGGTGGATGGGGGTCACCTGTCTGAGGTGCAGCACGATGCTCTGGCCCTAATGTGCAATGCACATTTTGAAATAAACTGTCTGAGAAAGAGTGCCAACCGTCCTACTCTAAACCCCACGTTTGCGGCACTGTGCAAATCTAGCAATGTGTAACCACCGAATCTGCTGTTCTGTGAAGATCTAACAAAACGTGTCAGGGAGCTGTACGAGGAGGCGAAAATGGTCTGAATCATAAAAGCCCCGCCGACCAGCAAAATTTCACTTCGGCGACAGCACCCTTACAAACTGTTCGCTGAATCTGGTTCAGACCAAGTCCAAGCCTGCCCTTGCCAAACATGAGCAGTTGGTGCACTCCAACATTCTTACCCTCCAAAACTCGGGGGCAGAAATAGCAACCGGCAACCATGGAGGTAGGAGGGTCTCGTTATTTTCAGAACATATCATGTATTAATCAGTTACCAGTTGGTGGGCGATTACACTTGTTTTTCAATGAATGGTGTTGGTAACATCAGCTTCGTTTATACTGCACATATACAAGGGTTTCGAATATAATGTCTTTTCAATTTGCGATGTGGAGGAGAAATGCGTGGACGAAGGACTGGTGCAGAGGGCAGGGGTTCCAGTTTCTGGATCACTGGGACCACTTTGGGGGAAAGTGTGACCCGTACAAAAAGGACGGGTTGCACTTGAACCCGAGGGGAGACTTGCATAGACTACTGAGGAGACATTAAACTAGATCGGTTGGGGGTTGGGACTCAAATGGAGAAAGCAAGTAGACAGTGTGTGAGGCAGGAGGCAGAAAAGGGAAGCACTCAGACGCAACACGTAGGGAGGAAAGAAGAAATAAATAATAAACAGAGAATAGGAGTTGGCGGGTTCCTTAAATGTGTGAGCAGAGAGATAGAGGGGTGCACAATGACGGTAGAAGCAATAGGTATCAAGGTGAAATGTAAAAGCGGCAGGCAGACAAATCCAGGGCAAAAATCATAAAGGGCCACTGTTCAACATAATTGTATAAGGGGTAAGAGCGTTGTAAAACAAGGTTTAAGGCTTTTTGTCTTAATGGAAGGAGCATTCGTAATAAGGTGGATGAGTTGAATGTGCAGATAGCTATGAATTATTATGATATAGTTGGGATCACCGAGACATGGCTCCAGGGTGACCAATGCTGAGAGCTGAACATCCATGGATATTCAAAATTGAGGAGGGATAGACAGAATGGAAAAGGAGGTGGGGTAACGTTGCTGGTTAGAGAGGAGATTAACGCAATAAAAAGGATGGACATTAGCTTGGAGGATGTGGAATCGATGCGTGTAGAGCTGCGAAAGACTAAGGGGCAGAAAACGCTAGTGGGCGTTGTGTACAGTGCCACCTGACAGTAGTAGTGGATGGCATCAAACAGGAAAGTAGAAATGCTTGCAACAAAGATTAAACGGTGACTTCAATCTATATATAGAGTGGGTGAATCAAATTGACTGGGGTGCTGCGGAAGGGGATTTCTTGGAATCTATGCGGGATAGTTTTCTAAACCCACATGTGGAGGAACCATCGAGTGAGCAGTCTATTCTAGACTGGGTATTGAGTAATGCGAAAGGGTTAGTTGGCAGCCTTGTTGTGCGTGGCCCCTTGGGCAAGAGTGACTATAATATGGTTGAGTTTTTCATTAGGATGGAGACTGACATTGTTAATTCTGAAACACGGGTCCTGAAGTTAATGAAAGGTAATTTTGAGGGTATGAGACGTGAATTGGCTAAGATAGACTGGCAATTGATTCTTAAAGGGGTTGACGGTGGTTATGCTATGGCAGGCATTTAAAGATTGCATTGATGAACTATAACAATTGTTTATCCCAGTATGGCAAAATAATAAATCAGGGACGGCAGTGCATCCGTGGATAACAAAGGAAATCAGGGATAGTATCAAAACAAAAGATGAAACATACAAATTGGCTAGAGAAAGCAGCCTACCAGAGGACTGGGAGAAATTCAGAGTCCAGCAGAGGAGAACAAAGGGAATACTTAGGAAAGGGAAAATGGATTGTGAAAGAAAACTGGCATGGAACATAAAAACTGACTGCCAACGTTGTTATAGATATGTGAAGAGAAAAAGATTAGTTACAACAAATGTAGGCCCCTTGCTTTCAGAAACAGGTGAATTGATCTTGGGAACAAGGACATGGTAGACCAATTGAATAACTACTTTGGTTCTGTCTTCACGAAGGAAGACATAAATAGTCTGCCCGAAATAGCAGGGGGTCGCAGGTCAAATGAGATGTAGGAACTGAGTGAAATCCTGGTTAGCTGGGAAGTGATGTTAGGTAAATTGCATGGATTAAAGGCCGGTAAATCCCCAGGGCCAGATAGTCTGCATCCCAGAGTACTTAAGGAAGTAGGCCCAGAAATAGTGGATGCCTCAGTGATAATTTTTCAAAACTGTTTTAGGTTCTGGAATAGTTCCTGAGGATTGGAGGGTAGCTTATGTAACCCAACGTTTTAAAAAGGGAGAGAGAGAGAAAACGGGGAATTACAGACCAATTAGTCTAACGTCGGTAGTGGGGAAAACTGCTAGACTCAGTTATTAAAGATGGGATAGCAGCACATTTGGAAAGTGGTGAAATCATTGGACAAAATCAGCATGGATTTACGAAAGATAAATCATATCTGACGAATCTTATTGAATATTTTGAGGATGTAACTGGTAGAGTGTATAAGAGAAAACCAGTGGATGTGTTGTATCTGGACTTTCAGAAGGCTTTCGACAAGGTCCCACATAAGAGATTAGTATACAAACTTAGATAACGCACACGGTAGTGGCGGTTCAGTATCGATGTGGATAGAGAACTGGCTGGCAGACAGGAAGCAAAGAGTAGGTTGGGTCCTTTTCATGATTGCAGGCAGTGACTAGTGTGGTGCCGCAAGGCTCAGTGCCGGGAACCCAGCCATTTAAAATATATATTAATGATTTGGACGAGGGAATTGAATGCAACATAGCCACGTTTGCGGATTACACGAAGCTGGGGGGGGGGGGGGGCAGTGTTCGCTGTGAGGAGGATGCTAGGAGTCTGCAAGGTGACTTGGATAGGCTTGGTGAGTGGGCAAATGCATGGCAGATGCAGTATAATGTGGATAAATGTGAGGTTGTCCACTTTTGGGGCAAAAAAAAAGGAACATAGACTGTTATTTGAATGGTGGCCGATTAGGAAAAGGGGGGATGCAACGAGACCATAGTGTCATGGTACACCAGTCATTGAAAGTAGGCATGCAGGTGCAGCAGGGAGTGAAAAAAGCGAATGGTATGTTAGCATTCATAGCAAAAGGATTTGAGTATAGCAGTAGGGAGGATCTACTGCAGTGTTACAGGGTCTTGGTGAGACCACACATCCTTCCACCAGATCAGAAGAAGGAAACCTATGCAGGGCCCGTGACTGGAGGATGCTGGCGGACATCGGCTGACAACTAATCTTTCCATCTGAAATTGCTGAAACCAACCTCAGGCCAGATTTGGTGTTCTGGTCCACTTCACAGAAGACTGCTTACATCATAGAGCTCACAGTTCCATGGGGGAACTATGTTGAGGAGGCCTATGAGCGTAAGAAGCTGCGCTACGCAGAGCTTGCAGCAGAGGCAACGCAGCGTGGCTGGAACACCAAAGTCTGTCCAGGTGAAGTGGGATGCAGAGGATGTGTTGCCTCATCTACCATCAGACTGCTGAAGGAGCTTGAAATCCACGGTCAGGCTCTGCGGAAGACCATAAGATCACTCTCAGACGCGGCTGAAAGAAGCAGCCGTTGGATTTGGCTCAAGCCCCTTGCTGGGCCCCAAGTACGTCATGGTGAATCTTTGGGGCTGTTTGACACGGGACACGCGCTGAGGGCTGATCATCCTGCAGCGGGCCGCCCTTGTGGAGGGTGTATAGTGTTAAAAGGCCGAAACACCCAGTGATGCAAAGGTACACTACTGATGATGTGTCCTGTGCTCAACTGTCCTGAAGTTACCCAGGCCAAGATATACGTATACGTACCCCCGTCCCCGTCCCGCCGACGTCTACCATATCAGCAATCAATGCATGTCGTGAAATGCTCCCCACCTACTGGCACAAGGGACCTCTTAACATATTTTCCTGTGTACTTGATTCTGAAAATCTGGACTTGTCCAGTGACTGCTGTGAAAGGACAGCTGACAACATGGGAAAATCCATGTGACAGTTTGGAGAGACAGCTGACAGGAGGGAACAGACCCCACTGGGGCCGTCATGGGCTAGCTACCCATGACAGCAGTCCCTAACTCTATTTCAGCTAGTTGGAGACACCCGCTAAATGCTACACAAAGTAAGTTAAAGGAAATACCCCTGGAGCCTGCGAGAGTGGGGGCGCAAGATGGCTCACCGATTGATAACACGGTTATAGCCCCAGGAACGGAAACGACCACGGACAAGGAGAGCATTGCACATGAGACATCCACAACAGCTGCGGGACACAAACTTCAGGAGTGCATCTGTGGTTGGGAGAAAAGAACATCAATGATAGGCTTAAAGTTCCACCAAGGTAGGAAAAAGTGCTTGAGAGAGCAGGGACATGGGCCTCGCATTGACCAGTACTTCTTACGAAGCAACCAGTCAAATCAGTCGAATGAAGCACAGCGACGGGTCACAAACCAAAGTTCGCAGAGCATTAGCACCCATGTTAATGAAGAGGGTGATACAAGCACAGAAATGCCGGTGGAGGAGCCCACGCAACAACTACAAAGACCTCCATTGGAGGGAAAGATCAAAGGGCACAAACCTGGAGTGAAATGGCCCATAGCTGTTGAAAATAAAGGGGGAGACGGTCAACAGTGACCTTATACATATCTTGGAGCAACAAGTGGGCACAGCAGTGGAAAAGCTTGAAAGGATGGGCAACACAATCTACAGCTATGGATAAGCACGGTTTGGGGTGAGTAACGGGAGAGGTGGAAATAAATTACCAACACCAATCATGTCCGGGAGGCAGCAGGAAATCGAGTGGCTAATCAGAGGGAGGAGACAGTTGAATAAGCAATGGGAAAGGAACAACTGTTGCAGTGAGAGAAGGTCTCATGCTACTCGAAGTGGACATCAAGAGCCGATTGGCAACCTTACGAAAAGCAGAGAACATGAGGAAACTTCGCAAGAAGAAAGAACACACAAGAATACGGCTCTACAAAGACCCTTTCAAGTTCATCAAAGACCTCATCGCAAAGGAAAAAAGTGGAACTTTGAAAACATCAAAACAAGAATTGAACACTTGGAAACGAGAATTGAACACCAAGACACAAAAAGGCATGAGCAGTTAGTCATCCCACATGACATCCCGCCTATTCAACCAACTGAATTTAACCTGGACACCAGCCCTCCGAAATGGAAAGAGGTAGAGAACACTGTCCGGCGAGCAAGAGCAGCATCAGCTCCGGGGCCAAACGGAGTACCATACAAGCTCTACAAGAACGCACCGGATGTGTTATGCTTTCTATGGAAGCTCATGAGGGTGGGTAGTGTGGAAGAAGCAAACAATACTAAGGCGTGGCGAAGGGCCGGCGGCGTACTAATACCTAAAGAAAAGGATGCATCAGACATCAGCCAATTCCGGCCAATATGTCTCCTCAACGTCGAGGGAAAAATATTTTTCAGCATTGTATGACAAAGGCTATCCACCTATCTGGTACCAAAAACTACATCGATACATCTGTACAGTAAGCAGGAATTCCAGGATTTTCGGGCTGCTTGGAGCATACGAGCATGATCTGGCACCAGATCCAAGCAGCTAAGAAGGACAAGAGAGATCTACATGTGATCTTCCTCGATTTGGCCAAAGCATTTGGTTCAGTTCCCCATGAACTCCTTTGGGAATCTTTCGCCTTTTTCCATGTACCAGAGCTCATCACCACACTAGTCAAGAACTATTTCCAAGACCTGCAGCTGTGCTTCACAACAGCTGAATTGAGTACAACATGGCAGCGCTTGGAAGTAGGCATCATGGCAGGCTGCACAGTTTCACCCTTGGCCTTTACAATGGCCATGGAAGTCATCATCAGGGCCTCAAAATGAGTGGTGGGCGGTGAACGAACACGTGTTGGGCTCCGCCACCCATCAGGGCATACATGGACGACATGACAACAATAACCACTGCTGCAGCATGCACCAAGCGGCTACTTGGAAAGCTGCAGGAGAACATCAAGTGGGCCCGAATGAAAATCAAACCAAGTAAATCTCGAAGCATCTCCATAGTTAAGGGGGTGCTTAGAGACACAAGGTTCAGCATCGGTGACGACCTAACACCAACAATGTCTGAGCAGCCAGTAAAAAGCCTGGGCAGATGGTACAACGCAAGTCTCAAGGAGAAAGATCAGATGCAACAACTAAGGCAAGAACGTCAACGGCCTGGAGAACATCAATCAGAACCTACTGCCTGGGAAACTGAAGCTCTGGTGCCTACAGTTTGGACTCCTTGCTCGGACAATGTGGCCACTGACCGTTTATGAAGCCCCAATATCAACTGTGGAGAAGATGGAGCGAACCATAACTTCATACGCGAAGAAATGGCTCGGTGTCCCACAATGTCTAACTAGCATCGGCCTCTATGGCAAAGGGGTCCTGGAACTACCTCTCACTAGTCTAACAGAGGAATACAAGTGTTCCAAAGTAAGACTCCAAATGACACTGAGGGACTCTACAGACAAGACCATCAGTGTTGTTGCGCAGCCCCTAGTAACTGGCCGGAAGTGGAAACCATCTGATGCAGTACAGCAAGCTTCATCAGCCCTGAGGCACAAAGACGTCGTGGGACAAGTGCAGCAGGGAAGAGGAGGCTTTGGCCTTACGACAAGTAAACCAACTTGGCGAAACGCCACAACATCAGAGCAGAGGACATTGGTGGTTGAGGAGGTGCAGCGACAGGAGGAGGCCGCAAGAAGTGCAAAGGCGGTCTCTCTTGCCAAACAGGGGCAATGGATGCAGTGAGAAGGTGTGGAGCGGAGGAAGATCAGCTGGAAAGAACTATGGGAATTGGAATCGAGCAAGATTAGCTTCATCATCAGTGACATACGACGTGCTTCAATCACCAAAGAACCTCCATCAGTGGTACGGCAAGGATCCAACCTGTGCCCTCTGCCCAACTCCAGCGACCCTCAAACACATCATGGTAGGCTGCAAGACCAGCCTCACGCAAGGGAGATACACGTGGCAGCATAATCAGGTTCTAGAAACCTGGCAACAGCCCTTGAGAACAGGCGGTGTGCGACCAACTCCTTGCCTCCGAGAGCAAGCAACCCACCCCCCCCCCCCCCCCCCCCCCCCCCCCCACTTAAGGACAACAACCTTTGTCCGAGAAGGACAGAAACACCTAAACATCCTTCCACCAGATCAGAAGAAGGAAACCTATGCAGGGCCCGTGACTGGAGGATGCTGGCGGACATCCGCCGACAACTAATCTTTCTACCTGAAATTGCTTCAACCAACCTCAGGCCAGACTTGGTGTTCTGGTCCCCTTCACAGAAGACTGCTTACATCATACATCTCACAGTTCCATGGGAGAACTCTGTTGAGGAGGCCTATGAGCGTAAGAAGCTGCGCTACGCAGAGCTTGCAGCAGAGGCAACGGAGCGTGGATGGAACACCAAAGTTTATCCAGGTGAAGTGGGATGCAGAGGATTTGTTGCATCATCTACCATCAGACTGCTGAAGGAGCTTGGAATCCATGGTCAGGCTCTGCGGAAGACCATAAGATCACTCTCAGACGCGGCTGAATGAAGCAGCCGCTGGATTGCGCTCAAGCGTAAAGGCCCTTGCTGGGCCCCAAGTACGTCATGGTGAATCTTTGGGGCAGTTTGACACGGGACACGCGCTGAGGGCTGATCATCCTGCAGCGGGCCGCCCTTGTGGAGGGTGTATAGTGTTAAAAGGCCGAAACACCCAGTTATGCAAGGGTACACTACTGATGATGTGTCCTGTGCCCAACTGTCCTGAAGGTTACCCAGGCCAAGATATACGTATACGTATCCCCCCACCGTCCCCCCGATGTTGAGCGTCTACCACTCTCAGCAATCAATGAATGTTGTGAAATGCTCCCCACCTACTGGCACAAGGGACTTCTTAACATCTTGACCCGTCTACTTGATTCACAGCTCCTCCTCTTCCTCAACTAGTGCCGAATCTGGTTCCCTTCGAGTTCTTCTTCTTTTAACACCAGCTACTTTGTCTCCCTTATTAATTTCGTTTATTACTTTTTAGTTCTATCTAGCAATGTTACAACATTTTGAGATTTTAGAGATGAAATCTGCAATTTATCCCATCAGATAAAGCATAAAAATAAGTTTAATTTGACACCTAATTCACTTTCATATCTTCAGTATTATAACATTTATGGCCATTTTCATACTCGGAAATTAGCAACTTGTTCCCCATTGCCTTTCCACTGACTTAACACAAAAGCTGTGATCGACGACAGTCAAAAACCCATAACTTTCTTAAAAATTAAGATAACTGAAGGACATTTTCAGTTATTATACATTGAAGCATTATGCTACTAATGTGAAACAATCTAACTTGGATGACCTGAAATTAAATCATATAATTAGTTAGTTAACCAATTGTAGCTAATTACAAAATTCAATTACTAGATCTAAACATCTATCCATTCCTTACGAAAATATTACCATGTTTTTTTAAAGCCTAATTGTCCCAATAACATTCACACAATAATTCACAATATAACATGATTTTTAAATCTCATTGTTATGAATTTATAGGCCAAATTGAAGGAATTTAGATTTTGATGCTCATAAATTAATGGGCATTTAAACAGCTTTAGAGTGGGAATTTCTGAAACGCGATGGATTGGAACGTTGCGGTTGCGGTGAATATGAACCCCATATCGACAGGAAAGATTCTGCCAGTTCGTATGGGGAATATATCACCGTTTCGCAACATGAAATATTGAATAAAGTCACCTAAACAAGCAAGTGTACAACATATTAATCCGGTGGCAAGGGAAAAACGGCATTTTAATCCCGCCCACACCCCCCCCCCCCCCTTAAAGGCGCCAAGGTCGCGCACACAGCCAGCGGCAAAACTGCAGCACCGCTGAAGCTAAGTTTTGTAACATACAGTGGCTTGCGAAAGTATTCATACCGCTTGAACTTTTCCACATTTTGTCACGTTACAACCACAAACGTAAATGTATTTTATTGGGATTTTATGTAATGGACCAAAACAAACTGGCGCATAATTGTGAAGTGGAAGGAAAATGATACATGTTTTCAATTTTTTTTACAAATAAAAAAACGGAAAAGTGTGGCGTGCAAATGTATTCTGCCCCCTTTACTCCGATACCGCTAAATAAAATCCAGTGCAACCAATTGCCTACAGAAGTCACCTAATTAGTAAATAGAGTCCACTTCTGTGTAATCTAATCTCAGTATAAATACAGCTGTTCTGTGAAGACCTCATAGGTTTGTTAGAGAACATTAGTGAACAAACCATGTTCCTTGGGCATCATGAAGCCCAAGGAACACACCAGACAGGTTAGGGATGAAGTTGTGGAGAAGTTGAAAGCAGGGTTAGGTTATAAAAAAACATCCCAAGCTTTGAATATCTCACGGATCACTGTTCAATCCATCATCCGAAAATGGAAAGAGTATGGCAGAATTGCAAACCTACCAAGACATGGCCGTCCACCTAAACTGACAGGCTGGGCAAGGAGAGCATTGATCAGAGAAGCAACCAAGAGGCACATGGTAACTCTGGAGGAGCTGCAGAGATGCACAGCTCAGGTGGTAGAATCTGTCCACAGGATAACTATTAGTCGTGCACTCCACAAATCTCCCTTTATGGACGAGTGGCAAGAAGAAAGCCATTGTTGAAACAAAGCCATAAGAAGTCCCGTTCGCAGTTTGCCACAAGGCATGTGGGGGACACAGCAAACATGTGGAGGAAGGTGTTCTGGTCTGATGAGACCAAAATTGATTTTTTTTTAGCTTAAATGCAAAACGCTATGTGGTGGAAAACTAACACTGCATATCACCCTGAACACACCAGCCCCACTGTGAAACATGGTGGTGGCAGCATCATGCTGTGGGGGTGCTTTTCTTCAGCAGGGACAGGGAAGCTGGTCAAAGTTCATGGGAAGATGGATGGTGCCAAATACAGGGCAATCTTCGAAGAAAACCTGCTAAAGTCTGCAAAAGACTTGAGACTGGGGCGGAGGTTCACCTTCCAGGAGGACAACGACCCTAAACATATAGCCAGAGCTACAATGGAATGGTTTAGATCAAAGCATATTCATGTGTTAGAATGGCCCAGTCAAAGTCCAGACCTAAATACAATTAAGAATCTCTGGCAAGACTTGAAAATTGCTGTTCACAGACGCTCTCCATCCAATCTGACTGAGCTTGAGCTATTTTGCAAAGAAGAATGGGCAAACATTTCAGTCTCTAGATGTGCAAAGCTGGTAGACACATACCCCAAAAGACTTGCAGCTGTAATTGCAGCGAAAGGTGGTTCTACAAAGTATTGACTCAAGGGGGCTGAATACTTTTGCACGCCACCCTTTTCAGTTTTTTATTTGTAATAAAATTTGGAAACCATGTATCATTTCCCTTCCACTTCACAATTATGCACCACTTTGTGTTGGTCTATCACATAAAAGCCCAATACAATACATTTACGTTTGTGGTTGTAACGTGACAAAATGTGGAACAGTTGAAGGGGTATGAATACTTTTGCAAGCCACTGTACCTATTCTTTCCATATTTTTTCTGTTCTGTCTGTTGTTGGGCTTTTTATGCGTTGGTGATCTTAATCCACTACAATTGAAGCAGATTCGTGGGGCTGCTACCATCCCTTTAGAATTTGCTTCCAGGCACGTGTGGGGCTTTCTGCAACTTTTTGATCCTGGTATTCTTTCTTAATATTCCCCCTCTACCATTTCAGTGACACGAGGACGGTATGCACTATTCCCTCCGTTTTATAATGGGTTCTGAGGCAGTGTTAGGTTTTTCCATCCGTATATTCCAGACTGGCTGTCGGATCAGGACTACGATAATGGGTTGGCTTGCGAGAAATATGTTTGTTTTCTTGCTCCCTGATCCCCTGCCCATCTTACTCTTGGTTCCTTATGATCTTAGGATCCAGAGTGTCCGTATAACCCCTATCGTTGGAAAGGCTACTTAGACCTCGTGAGTCTCTCCTTCGACCCCTTCCTCCTGTTCGTTCTTTCATGAGACAAGTTATTTTTTTACATAAAAAAAAACAATTAGAAGTATGTACATAATAAAAAAAACATTTTATTTGTGGTAGTCATACATTATTAATATTGTCAATATTGTCAATTAGTTAATAGTTCTACTATATATATATATATATATATATATATATATATATATATATATATATATATAATAATAAAGAGAGAGAGAGAAAAATACCCCAGAAAAAACAAAAGAAACCGAAGGTATAATAAAAGAGAATGGAATAATTAACTAATAATACATCATTGGAGATATGACGTAAATTATAAAATGTAGCTCTTAATCTAATCCTTAATTCGCGTTTCAGTCAGGTTCTCGTGCCGAACTAGTTTGCCCCTTCAAATAGTCTATAAATGGAGACCATATTCTCATAAAAAAAGTTATTGTTTGTCCATTAAGACAAATCTTTTTCTTTCCAAATGTAGGGTCTCCAAAATTTCCATAATCCACATTTTAATTGTGGGGACACAAAAGGCTTGAGAAACTCAGCGGGTGCAGCAGCATCTAAGGAGCGAAGGAGATGGGCGACGTTTCGGGTCGAGACCCTTCTTCCACAATTGTTAATTGTGGGGGTTATGGGACATTTCCAAAATTTTAATATTAATTATTTCCCAATTATTATACTGTAGTCGATAACGTTTCTTTGGCTTGTTGTAAATATTTGATTGTGTTTTAATATTCCTAATATTATTAGTTTTTATTCGGGGTCTAATTGGGTGTTGACACCTTCCGAAATTATCTTAAACATTTCCGTCCAAAAATTATTAATTTTTATACAGTTTACAAATGTATGCGTTAGGTTAGCCTCTAAGTGCTGAACCTTATCACATATAGGAGATATACTTGGACAAATTATATTTAATTTCGGTTTTGAATAATGTAACCTATGTAATACTTTGAATTGTATTAAGGAATGTCTAGCATTTAATGAACAGTGATGTATATGTTGTAAGCTTTCGTCCCAAATATCTTGCATTAATGGTTGGCCTAGTTCATTTTCACATGATTGCCTATATATTTCCGTCGTGGGTGCATCACTGTCTAATAGGATGTTATAGATATAAGATATTAATCTTTCTGTATTGGGGTGTTTGTTCAACATTCATCAAGAATTTCTGGCACTCTATTTCTAAAGTCCTGTGTGTTTGATTCAGCATAACCTCTAAGTTGTAGGTATCTGAAATATCCAATTTTAAAGTTTTTAAAAATTGTTTCCTAATGCTTATACGGCTGTATATTATGGGGTTTTCACTATAGGTTTTTTTTTAACTTAATTTAGTAGTAGCAAACACAATCGAACCAATTTCCGAGTAAACCAATTTCAAAGGGTCTTTTTTTTCCATTTTTAACCAATCTGGTTGCTGGTCCAATTCTTCCAAACAGAAGTTGATATTTTTAACGTTAACTGCCCAGAAATAGAGCATACATTCGGTAGGACTAGACCTCCATTTATTTTTGATTTACAGCAATTCGTTTTATTTATTCTATGATTGTTATAATCCGAAATAAAATTAGTGACTATAGAGTCTACCTTTAAAAAAAATGTTTTTGGAAGATTATCAGGAGTGATTGAAAGTGGTACAATAATTGCGGGAGCAAAATCATTTTTATTGCAGTAATTCTACCAAACATTGAGATAGGTAGTGTTTTCCAATATTGAATATTCTTATGCAATTTGTTCAATAAAGGTGGAAAGTTTAGTTTAAATAAAGAAGTATATGTCTTTGTTACAGAAAATCCAAGATATTTAAATTTTTCATTAACTATTTTGAAGGGAAATTGTTGTAATATATGTGGATTGCTTTCAATTATTGGCATGATTTCACTTTTACTCCAGTTAATTCTCTCTCCCGAGAACGAGCCAAATTGAATTATTAAATTTAAAAGATTTGGGATTCTAAATTCAGGTTTTGTAATGTAGATTAATACATCGTCTGCATATAAAGACATTGTATTCTCAGTGTCTTTAGTATTATAACCGTATATTTCAGGATGGGACCTAACACTTTATGCTAGTGCGTTATTGCGCGTGCGAATACTAACGGGAATAACGAGCATCCTTGTCTACAGCCTCTAGATAAATTAAATTTCGCTGATAACATTTGGTTTGTTGATATTCTATCTGTTGGGTTAGTATATCAATGTTTTACCCCTGTACTAAACTTCTCGCCCAATTGAAAAATGTCCATGACCGAGAATAGATAGGGCCAAACCATCTGGTCAAATGCTTTCTCAGCATCTAAGGAAATAATTGCTAGATCTTCGTTAGTACTCTCTTTCAGTATATAATATTGAATAATATTTTCATGTTACAGTAGGAAGAGTAGCGTTTTGGTATAAATCCTGTTTGGTCAGGGTGTATTAATTTATCATTCACTGTGCTTAATCTTTGAGCTAGGATTTTAGTTAATATTTTTTGATTAGTGTTTAAGAGAGCTATAGCTCTATATGAACCTGGGTTTTCCAGGTCCTTGTCTGTTTTTGGTATAAGTGTTATTATACATTCATTTAGCGTTTCTGGTAGTTTCCGTTCGATATTGATGTGTTCATACAGTGTCTTTAAACGTGGAGAGATCAAATCATATTTCGTTTTATATAATTCAGAGCTTATACCGTCAGGACCCGGGGCTTTGCCGTTTTTTAGAGATCTGATATACTCTTCAAATTCTTCTACTGTTATTTCAGCGTTTAGTAATTCTCTATCTTTCAAATCTAACCCTTTAAGGTTACATTTTTGTAAGAATGTTTCGATTCCTGTGGAGTGATCTATCGCTTTAGCTGAGTGGAGGTTTTAATAATATTGCGGAAATCTCTCATTAATATCCTTAGACTGTACTAATGGTTCTCCTGTTTCTGATCTAATTTTGTGATTGTTTTTTCCCAGTCCAGTTTCCGAAGTTGGCGAGCTTAGTTTCTGTGGTTTGTCGCCGAATTCAAACTTCAATTGCTTAGTATACAGATAACATTTTATAACTTGGTCTGAGTATATTTTATTTAATTTATTTTTCAATGTTGCTATTTTATTATGTTTTATCATAGTTGGTGCAGCCGCATTTTCTATGTCTAATTGGCTTATTTCCCGTTCCGTTGCCTGTTGTTTAACCCGATTCTCTTTATTGTGAAATGCTTGGGAGGAGATCATTGGTCCTCGAGCAAATGCTTTAAATGTTTCCCAGAGTGGGGCGGCAAACGTTCCAGGATGATCATTGGACTCAAAGAAAATATGAATCTGTTTAGTAAGGTATTGCTGACATACTTTTTCCTTTAAGTTGTGTGGGATAAGTCCCCATTGTGACTGTTTTCCGTCCTTCCATTTAGTTTAATCATAAATGTTAAGGGTGCATGTTCCGAGATTATAAGGTTGTGATATTTCGAATTGTAAGTAAATGGGATAAGCTTGGAATCTACTAGAAAATAATCTATTCTTGAATGTTTTATGTATCGATAGGTAAAATGAATATTCTCGTTCGGTTGGGTTTTCAAATTCTCCAGACATCCTTAATATTACTAGTATCTATATATGCATTTAATAATTCACTTGACTGCGATTTTATTTTCCGTTGTCTTCATTATCTGTCTAAATAGGGGTCTAGTGTACAGTTTAAGTCTCCTCCAATTATTAAATTGTTTTGAAAAAGTTCCGGAATTGTATTAAATACATTCTTGAAAAACAAAGGACTATCAAAATTTGGTCCATAAACATTAATAATAGTAACTTTTTTGCATATAATTTACCTATTAATACAATATATCTACCATCATTGTCCGTTATAGTTGATATATGTTTTAAAAGGTATCCCTTTACGGATTAGTATCGCGACACCTCTGGATTTATGCGAAAATGAGGAGTGATACGTTTATCAATCCATTTAGCTTTCAATCTATGCCGTGCATCCTTTTTAAGGTGAGTTTCCTGAAGGAAAATTATATCTGTTTTGAGTGCCTTTAAATGTGCTCATACTTTACCTCTCTTGATTGGTTTGTTAATACCTTTAACGTTTCAACTACAATATGTGATTCCTTCACCCCCAACCTTCATATTAAAATCTTGCATCTTTTGTTTAGGGTGGTCTATAAAAGAGCAGATGGTTCAGCGCAACAAACCCGACATTACACCCGAACATCAGATACATGAATTTTGAACTCGTTGGTCCTTCTCCCGTACATATCTCCTTTGATAAAACTTATAATTCCACCGAAACTTAAAAATATAATGAAGTATTACATAGAAAGAACGATAGGGTAGGCGGTTAGTAAAGTGCAAATAGAAAGAAAAAAACTACATCTATAATTAGTGCATTTAGTGATAGTCATACTAACAGGGCTAGCCACCTACAGACTTCCGTAGCCTTTGAACAAGAAACAAACTTACAGTGGCTTGCATAAGTATTCATACCCCTTCAACTTTTCTACATTTTGTCACGTTACAACCACAAACGTAAATGCATTTTATTGGAATTTTATGTGATAGACCAACACAAAGTGGCGCATAATTGTGAAGTGGAAGGAAAATTATACGTGGTTTTCAATTTTTTTTACAAATAAAAAACTGAAAAGTGTGGCGTGCAAAAGTATTCAGCCCCCTTTACTCTGATACCCCTAAATAAAATCCAGTGCAACCAATTGCCTTCATAAGTCACCGAATTAGTAAATAGAGTCCACATGTGTGTAATCTAATTTCAGTATAAATACAGCTGTTCTGCGAAGACCTCAGAGTTTGTTAGAGAACATTAGTGAACAACCAATGTTCCTTGGGAATCGTGAAGCCCAAGGAACAGATCAGGCAGGTCAGGAATAAAGTTGTGGAGAGGTTTAAAGGAAGGTTAGGTTATAAAAAAATATCCCAAGCTTTGAATATCTCACGGAGCACTGTTCAACCCATCATTTGAAAGTGGAAAGAGTATGGCACAACTGCAAACCTACCAAGACATGGCCGTCCGCCTAAACTGACAGGCCGGGCAAGGAGAGTATTGATCAGAGAAGCAGCCAAGGGGCCCATGGTAACTCTGGAGGAGCTGCAGAGATCCACAGCTCAGATGGGAGAATCTGCCACAGGACAACTATTTGTCGTGCACTCCACACATCGGGCCTTTATGGAAGAGTGGCAAGAAGAAAGCCATTGTTGAAACAAAGCCATAAGAAGTACCATTTGCAGTTTGCTACAAGCCATGTGGGGGACACAGCAAGCATGTGGAGGACGGTGCTCTGGTCTGATGAGACCAAAATTGACGTCTTTGGCCTAAATGCAAAACGCTATGTGTGGCAGAAAACTAACACGGCACATCACCCTAAACACACCATCCCCACTGTGAAACATTGTGGTGGCAGCATCATGCTGTGGTGATGCTTTTCTCCAGCAGGGACAGGGAAGCTGGTCAGAGTTGATGGGAAGATTGATGGAGCCAAATACAGGGCAATCTTGGAAGAAAACATGTTAGATTCTTCAAAAAACTTGAGGCTGGGGCGGAGGCTCATCTTCCAGCAGGACAACGACCCTAAACATACAGCCAGAGCTACAATGGACTGGTTTAGATCAAAGCATATTGATGTGTTAGAATGGCACAGTCAAAGTCCAGACCTAAATCCAATTGAGAATCTCTGGCAAGACTTGAAAATTGCTGTTCACAGACGCTCTCCATCCAATCTGACTGAGCTTGAGCTATTTTGCAAAGAAGAATGGGCAAAAATGTCAGTCTCTAGATGTGCAAAGCTGGTAGAGACATACCCCAAAAGACTTGCAGCTGTAATTGCAATGTAAGGTGGTTCTACAAAGTATTGACTCAGCGGGACTGAATACTTTTGCACGCCACATTTTTCAGTTTTTCATTTGTAATAAAATTTGGAAACAATGTATCATTTTCCTTCCACTTCACAATTATGCACCACTTTGTGTTGGTCTATCACATAAAATCGCAATAAAATACATTTACATTTGTGGTTGTTACGTGACAAAATGTGGAAAAGTTCAAGGGGTATGAATACTTTTGCAAGCCACTGTAACTAGCTCCAAGCTCTCTTAAAATGACATTTCAATACAAGTATTTTATCGGGGAGGTGGAAAACATTTTAAGTTCCAAAGTATTCATATACATTAGTAAAAAGTACAAAATAAAAGGAAGTGGAGTGCGGTGCGGCGGCCATGTTCAGGTGGGCCCACTTTGTCTACACCACTGCGATATCTCTTCAAGGTATGCTCACTTTGAAGAATTTCTGCTCCTCCCCACGGAGACAGTTTCACAACTTCCGCTCTAACTGCCTGCCCTCTGTGATACCCCCTTCCCTCCAACTATACGACCACATCCTTACCCAGACTCGATACCACAGCCACATTTGCTTCCTCTGGGCCTGCTGCGCCTCCATATCATACCTCGCGGTTTCCAGATGCAATTCGCTGCCTCCCAGTTCGCACCCCAGCCGGACTATCGGTATGGACTTGCTATCTGCCGCTACACTGTACAATTCCCAACCAGGCACTAAGATACACCCTGATGGCAATGCACCGGCACTAGCAGGACCTCGCATGGACTCTCCCGAATCTTCGGGCCTCACTCACCCAGACCTGCAACGGACCCCAACTATATTACATCCTCCGGAAGATCCACTGCTTCAATCAACAATTCCTCGCCCACCTTAACTCCACCAAGGATCTGAAATCAGCCCGCCTCCAGGCCGTTCCTGCCTCCGACAATCCCCGCCTCGACCGCCCACAGGCACCGGGCCCCAACTCTGGCCCGAGCCGCCGGCCTGTGTCCCCCAATGCCATCTTGGCCACGAGGAGCGCCTCCAGGTCTCACCAGGACGCTGTCTTCACCGACCTCCACGACGATGCAGCCGCCGACCTCCACCTGCCTACCGATTACGCCCAGCCTCGCTGCCTGCCCGGTAACTCTGTTTATCTCCCCCTCCCCGATTCCACCGCCCTTCACCAGCACAACGCGACGGCCGAAGCTCGCCACCCCCCAGGACCACCCAACCTCATCGCTGCACCGGGCCCATCCAGCACCGCCGTTGCACTGGGCCCGCCGAAGATCACAGCCGCACCCGCTTCACCTTACACCACCGCCGGACTGGACCCACCTAAACATGGCCGCCGCACCGCACTCCACTTATCATGCCGCCTCATCGGGTGGACCGAACTGCGCCGCCCACCGACCACCCGCCGACCGGGACCACCCAAGCATCGCCCGCCGACCCCAACTCTACTGCCCACGAGCTCCTACCTTCGGGTCTGCCGACCCATGACACTCCAGCGCCCTTCAGCAGCCCGCAGCCGTCGCCGCACCTGCAAACCGGACTCTGCAGCGGCCCTGAAGCCTCCCACTACTCGGGTTTTGACGGCACTGGGTCCTAGTGCCCTTCTCCCCAACCCTGGTTACCTCAGTGGCTATTCCACTGGGTCTTCCCCATCCCCCTCCAACTATGTAACCCCTGCTCTTTCCCACCCACACCACAGCCTCAATACCCCCCCCCCCTCACCCACCCCTGACAACCCTCAACCCCCCACCACACAACGCTTCGTCCTCTGTCCACTCACATGCCTTCCTCCGGCCACAACCCCGATCCTTGCCGCGTGTTCACCATCCCCCCGGACGTCCCCCTCTCCGACACTGAAAGGTCGGTCCTCAGCAGAGGTCTTACCTTTGTCCCCCTCCGTCCCCACCTCAATGAATTCCGCGCCCACCACGACTTGGAGCTCATCTACCGTCGCCTCCGCCTCACAGCGTTCTTCCACTGATGATCCCTTTTCCTGACTCCAAAGAACCCCCTCCTCGTGGATCCCCCACTCCTGGCCCTCCCTCCGGCTTTAGAATTATTTATCCAGAACTGCCACCGGGACATCAACCGCCTCGTCTTCTCCACTTCCCTGTCTCACTCCAATCTCCCCCCCCCCCCCCCCGACAAGGGAGATGCCGTGTTAGTCTGGCGCGTCAATCTCAACAAAGCGGAGGCCATGCGCCATCTCTCGGACACCTCGTCCTACTTACCCCTGGACGACGCCCCCACTGACGAGCACCAGGTCACCATCTCGCGCACCATAACCGACTTGATCAACTCCGGCTCGCTGTACCCCCGAGCCTCCAACCTAATTTTCCCAGCCTCGCACGACCCGATTTTACCTTCTCCCCAGATTCCACAAACCTGACTGCCCTGGCAGACCCATTGTCTCTGCCTGTTCGTGCCCCACCGAACACATTTCCCCATACCTTGACTCAATCCTATCCTCCTTGGTTATATACCTCCCCACCTATGTTCATGACACCTCAGACACTCTCCGTCGTCTCCGCGCATTCCATCCTCTCATCTTCAACATGGACGTCCAGTCATGTACACCTCCATCCCCCACCAGAATTGTCTCAAAGCCCTCCGGTTCTTCCTTGACCAGAGGAGCAACCCATACCCGTCCACTGACACCCTCTTCCGCCTAGCGGAGTTGGACCTTACCCTCAATAACTTCTCTGTTGACTCCTCCCATTTCCTCCAAATACAAGGCGTAGCTATGGGCACACGCATGGGCTCCAGCTACCTCTTTGTCGGGTATGTCGAACAATCCTTTTTCTCGTCGTACCAGGGCCCCATCCCCTATCTCTACCTCCGTTACATCGACGACTGCTTCGGTGCCACCTCCTGCACCCATACACAACTGACTGACTTCTTCCATTTCACCACCAACATCCATCAGGCACTCAAATGCACTTAGACCATTTCCGACACTTCCCTACCGTTCCTTGACCTCGCCATCTCTATTGCAGGTAATACACTCCTGACCGACATCCACTACAAACCAATTCACTGCCACGGCTGCCTGCACTACTCTTCTTCCCACCCTGTTTCATGTAAGGTCTCCATCCCCTATTCCCAATTCCTCCGGCTATGCCGCATCTGCTCCCAGGACGAGGTGTTCCACACCAGGTCATCGCAAATGTCCTCATTCTTCAGAGAACGGGGATTCCCCTCTCGCACTAAAGATGAGGTTCGCACCAGGGTCTCCTCCATGCCCCGCAACACTGCCCTCTCTCCCTATTCCCCCACTCGCAACAAGGGCAGAGTCCCCCTGGTCCTCACCTTTCACACCATCAGCCGGCACATACAACCCATAGTCCTCCGCCAGCTTCGCCACCTCCAACGTGACACCACCATTCGCCACATCTTCCCATCTCCTTCCGCAAAGACCGCTCCCTCCGCAACTCCCTTGTCAATTCTTCCCTTCCATCCCGCTCCACCCCTTCTCCAGGCACTTTCCCTTGCCACCGCAAGAGATGCTGCACTTGTCCCTCTACCTCCACCCTCCACTACTTTCTGGGACCCAAGCAGTCCTTCCAGATCAGGCAAATGTTCACCTGCACCTCCTCCAACCTCATCTACTGCATCCGCTGCTCAAGATGACAGCTGACCTATGTAGGTGAGACCAACACCACCGCTCGGTCCGCAATAACCAACCCGACCTCCCGGTGACTCAGCACTTCAACTCCCCCTTCCAATCCGTATCCGACCTCTCTGTCCCGGGCCTCCTCTACGGCTAGAGTGAGCAACACCGCAAATTGGAGGACCATCACCTCATATTCCGCTAGGGAAGTCTGCATCCTCTGGGCTTGAACATTGAATTTTCCCAATTCTGATAACCCTTGCTGTCTCCTCCCCTTCTCACCTCCCCCTCTCACCTCCCCCTCAGCCCTCAGGCTCCTCCTCCTTTTCCCTTTATTCTCCCCCCTCCCCCCACCTCCTACTAGTCTGAAGAAGGGTTTCGGCACGAAACGTTGCCTATCTACTTCGCTCCTTAGATGTTGCTGCACCCGCTGAGTTTCTCCAGCCCTTTGTGTACACTCAGTTATGGTTAATGTTTGTCAGTTGCTAATGTTAATAGTACATATGAGTGTGGTATGTCCATAGGGAAAACCTTGCTCTACAATCCTTGTCCAATTTCATTTGGCCGGAAGTATAACGGCTTATGTTCCATCAGATGTTTACAGAATCACATTGGTCGTTGATGTCAGGTATTTTGTGAGTAATGTTCAGTAGTCGGGCATATTCTCGATGTTCTGGGCGAAATCCAATGCATCCTTAGGGTTAGTGAAGATGTATTAATTCTGCCTGTAGGTGACTCTTAATGTTGCCAGGTACATCAAGCCGTACCTCAGACCTGGCACATCCTTAAGTATTCTTCTTGTCTCTTTAAACAGCGCTCTCTTCCTGGAGACCTCCACAGGATAATCTCGGTAAATGCTGATCTTATCTCCTTCATATATGATATTCCTGGTGCGAACAATTTTCTTCATCATATCCTCCAATACATGGTCGTATTGCACCTTCACTATCATTTGTCTTAATGGGGCGTCTGTCCGTTGGCGGCGTTCCATCAATCTATGTGCACGACCTAGCGGAGGTTTTTGATCCAGATTTAAGACATTTTGCAATAAGTCTGCAGCGAATTCGCGGGGGTCTCGGTTCCCCAATCTTCCTTCTTGGATGCAGACGATTCTTAAATTCTGACGCCTCTAACGTCCTTCCAATTCAGTGCATTATTCAGTTATTTTACTCAGTAAATCTGATAGGCGCTGATTCTCTCTGTTATGGTTTTTTTGTGGTATCGGCACTTGTTGAAGCAATCTCCTCTATATGGGTTATTGCTATATTCTGTTCGTTCAATTATTTATCGATGGGATCCAACCTGTCATGAAAGCTGGACTCCATCAAGTTGATGTTGACATCCATCTCCTCAATCCTGTGAGCTAGCTTTTCTCCCGTTTCGTTCTTCCATGTGTCCAATAAGGACGGTGGAGTTGATTTCTTCTTTCATTTCCTCTTTAAATTCCTGTTTAACAGTTTGAAATTCTTCTTTAAAGTTCAGCTTCTCATTAAAATTTTTCAGTTGTTCCTTTATATTTTTAATTTATTGAGATAACAAATTCCGAAGATCTTCTATCTCAGATTTGGTAGTCTTTGGTTTCTTTCAAACATCATCTTGGGACGCAATTTTACCTGAGCCGGTCTTCAGTCGGGCCGACTTATTCCGGTGCTTGTTTATGCTTAACGGGCCGCTTCGCCGCATTGGGGGGAGGGGGGGGGGCATGTTGCGTAGACATACCACCGGGGTCGCGCGCCTCACGCGTTGCAGGCAGCCAGTGCGGCAACAGCAGGTAGGTCCCGTTTTTTCCCCGTTTTTTAGCAGATTTTCCGTGGAGCTAGCTGACGGTGGTCTCTAGCCACAATAGTGCCACCGGAGATCCCATGGGGCAAGGTCTACTCCAATGCCCTATTTCACCACACAAATAGCACTGATCTGATCTTACCGTCTTATTACTCCTTCAATGTAACTTAGGGAAAATGGGCTCCAAGTGGCAGTTGTTTTTCCCATATTTCAAACTCTTCTTTTGTCATCAATTTTGGATTTCCCGGTTCTAAATTTGTATTTGGTTTATCTGTAATCTAAAGAAGGGTATTGACCCAAAACGTTGCCTATTTCCTTCGCTCCATTGATGCTGCCTCATCCGCTGAGGTTCTCCAGCATTTTGTCTACCTTTGGTTGATCTTTTGCATTTTTATCTTTTCCCAGTGGTATCTCACCGCCCGAATCATCTGACTGACAAAGTTTTTCGACCAGTCAGTATTATTGTTTCTGATTGATTCAGCCACATTATTGGGGAGATTGTGCCCCCTCTGATAATACAGGTCACCTGATTGATTCAAATATTACGTAGAAAATCGCTCCATGAAATCATCAGTTCTTCTTCTTCAATAGGTTTGATTTCCAGACTTAACTAAATCAACTGTTCCCGGAAGGAATCTGTAAGGGCAGTGAATATCGTCTTCTCTCTTGCATCATTTTCTATTATTACCTTATCTAAGGCTTCGTAGGCGGGATATCACCAAGCTGTCAACATCTAATATTCTCTGTCGGGGCAATTGACTGCTGCATCACCTCCCATAGGTCTTGAAAGTCAATATATTGTTAGTCTTCAATATTCCTCAAAATGATGCAGGCAACTCCTTATTGAAAGGGATCTTGCTTATCACTGTTGTTGTACTAGGCTTCAATGGAATGTGGGCATCTGTAGCACGGGGATTATCTGCGCCCAATGCACTAACGAAATCAAAAGTAGGAGTAGGCACCTTTTCTAACCAGTAATTGCCAACGGGTGATTCGTTCTGCTCTCACAATGCAGGCGATATCGGGATTTGTTTTAGTATTCCCGATATGGCACATTTCCCTTAAAGGATTTGTCTTTAAACACCGGATCAATTTTAACATTCCTCCTAGCTCCATGAATTATTGAACTATGTTTTGCCTGTGAAGCAATCGGGGCCAAATAATCCCGTGCTAGTGGCTGCACTACGGATGTGAATTTAGTGGGTGGAGTCAAAGGTGCTACGGAACCCAATTAAGTGCCATGTTCACAGGCTAAACAGGATATATCTGAACTCGGAATATAAGAAAAATGAAGGGACGGCCCTGAGTCGTAAATTAGAAAGCCTTTTTAAATGATTGTCTTCCTTCCCTTTAAGGTTGTTGGCCCCAACAACTTTTAAATTTAAAAGTTGTTGGGGCCAATTCCCCTTTAGAAGATTTCCCTCTTCGCTGCTCCTTCGATTTATTGCATTTCCGTCCTTCTTTTAAGATACCTAGAGGTGGACATACTTCAGTATCCTGCAGCTCTATCTCAAGCCTTGAGATTGCTATTCTCCAATCAGTCATTCTGATAACTTCTTTACTCGCTTTCCGCGTTGCGCAATAGGTTCTCCACAATCCTATCAATGCATTCGCCACCTCACCACATACCACATTGCCAAAATTAAATTACAAGCATTCGCTTACATTAATTAATAATAATATTTCAAAAGTAAATCGCATACAATTTTAATCGCTCCTCGTGGTGTGTTTGAACAATGGAACAAGACCTCCTCGAAACAACAATCGGAAGGATACGAACCCCTGATCGAACAACCACGAATCGGACTCCAATGATAATAGCAGTATCAATCAAACTTATAGTCCGATTTTAACCACTACTATCACGGTGTATCTAATATTCAAAACCCTAAATTGTAAGCAATATGCAACCAATACAATGACACAATCCGCAAATTTTAGATTGATTAGTAGGACTGGATGTTACAATCACTAAGATTTTTCACTACAATTGACATTTGATTTTCTTGGGGATGACCACTAGGTGATTTTGCCACCAAGCAGACATATCTTCAGTTGTGTACCTCAACGTGACTAGTTGTTTCGCCCTTTTATCACAAGACACTCTCAGTCGAGGGAGGCCCAACGCAGGAAGATCAGACTTGGGTGTGTTTCTTATGGTTAGCCACTAGATGGTCACGTTGCAGCCTAGGCAGCATATTTTCTCTTCAGCCACAACCATTGCTTTTGAGCTAAATCAACGGAAAGGCAATGGGGAACAATATGCTAATTTCCGAGTATGAACATGGCTATAACTATTTTAATGCTGAAGATATGAAAGTAAATTAGGTGCCAAATTAAACTTATTTTTGTGCTTTATCTGATGGGATAAATTGCAGACTTGATTTTTAAAATCTCAAAATTTTGTAACATTGCTAATTAAAGTATGTTCGGCCAATTTATACCCTAATCACATCGTTCCCGATACCTAGACGAGACCTTCTCGCCCGTCTTTTCAGAGATCCAGATATTCTCACACAGGCGGGGACTCTAACCCACATAGGCTCAGCCAATCAAAAAGGCTTTTTCCTTTCCACTTGCTTGGTATCGGGTGTCAGCGCGTAATCTCTTCATGCTGGTAGTCGATGCCGATTTTTGGAGCGCATTTCCAATCTGCGCACCCCAGCAACAAGAGACAATGACTTTGCCTCTTAGTACTGTTACACCCAGTTTGTTTCTAAATATCCAGCCGATCGGATATCCATTCCGGGAAGGACCTCGAACCTCTAGTTATTTTTTAAATGGAACAGTTGGTCCTAGCAGCAACTGCAGCTGTTGACTACGTTTGAGTTTTACGTGCTCTTAACCCAAAGGAGAAGGAAAGTAATCCAACCCTAAATTTTACGGGCCTTTAACCCAAAGGAGAGGGATTTTAACCCAACCCTAAGAAAGTGGGCCTCCAACCCCAAAGGCACGAATGCCCCCAGTGCTTGCAAGACAACGTGTCCTACGATCTCATTGGAACCTTTGCCAAGTTTGCGAATGATCGATCTGCCCCTTCTAGCACTGTTGGGAAACCCGATACGAAAACTGTAATGTGGTGTCAATTTCGCCCTTTGCGATCTGGAGCTGCTCAACACCCTCGATCGCAATGTTGTGTTTGGGGGTCTGTTGAGATCTCGGACTACCCGGCTATGCGAATATGCACCTGAGGCTTACCCCCTTAGTCTAGTTAAGTGAAACTCTGAGCCATGCACTGGACCAACTAAACTTTATTTTTGAACGAACACCAAATCCCCAATACAATACCTGAACCACCACGCATTATCTACCTGGCTGCGCCCTTCAGCCTCATGCAAGCAGACACTACAAAAAGGTCACGCATTCCCAAGCACCCTTCCAGAAGATCGACGCCGATCCAAATGGCTGCTACCTTTTATAGGTCACCGAACTCTGAGGCACCAAATTACATAGGGGTGACTCCCCTTACAAGGCAATGACACATATTGATTATGTTAAAGTATTAATGACAGTCCCCCAACCCAATTACATAGAGTCCCAACACAATGTTTCAAAAGAAGCTTCTGGAAAGTAGTCAGCTTAACTGAATAATGCAACATTTACCCTGGCAGCACAAACAATTCAGACAGGGCTTCACACTTCGGCCAATCAACAAACAACAGGACAACTGTCTTGCAACATTATTAACATCATTTGCAATCCCCTTGCAGTTATCCAATCAAACCCATGTATCTACAACACCTTAGAGTTTCTCTGCGATTTCCTCATACATATTATCAATTGCGATGACATCTAGACATCTCCTTATCTGATGTATTGATCTGGGAATTGGACTTCCTGGCACCAGCTCGCAGTTTATAGCTACTTACAACAGAAAAGGCTCACAGGCCTTGTAGATGCATACATCCTTTGCTTTACTTTAGCTCTGTTTTAGCAAGGATTTACGGAAACATGTAAACATTTAAGGGATTGAGCAGGCTAGATGCAGAAAAATGTTCCCGCTGTTGGGGGAGTCCAGAAACAGGGGTCACAGTTTAAGAATAAGGGGTAAGTCATTGAGGAAAACCTTTTCACCAGAGAGTTGTGAATCTGTGGAATTCACTGCCACGAAAGTCAATGGAGGCCAACTCAATCGATATAATCAATAGATAATTAGATATAGCTCTCAGGGCAAATGCAATCAAAAGATATTGGGGAGAAAGGATTGACGAGGTACTGTTTCTGGATGATTATCCATTGTCCTGTTGAATGGTGGTGCCGGTTCGAAGGGCCGAATGGCCTACTTTTGCACTTATTTTCTATGTTCCTATGTTTAGCCAAGCTGTATCACTTCCTTGATATAGCGACATAATATTCCAAATATATTTCTACGATCCTGCCGTTATCTCCCGTACGCAATTCCATACACTTTGGTTACTCTTCATTCGCTACGGTTGTGGACGGATCCGTTACACTGCCTTTGCATTCCCTATACGGGCTTGTTCGCAGGAAAACGCTCCCATTTTGCCTGCAGATTTTCTGATCCTGCATTTAACTTCCTGCTGCTAAGTGTTTTTGAATTGCAGATGTATTAGGAGACCGATCGCTTAAATTGACCATGTTGCTGTCTTATAAAACCAAAGTTTAACTGTCACATTACAATCTTACGTTTCGAGTAGTGCGGAATCGATAAGTGATGCTGTTTTCGACACCACCCCGCCCCCACATGTACATGCAATCAGCCATAAGGGGTTACACAATATAAGGGATAGATATAGACGCAGCAGTAACTATATGCACAATATAAGTAGGTAAGTAAGTTTATTGGCCAATTATTCACATACCAGGAATATGCCTTGGTGCTCCGCCCACAAGTAACAACATGACATACAGTGACAGTTAAGAATGACTGAGAAAACAATAAACATTAATAATAATAAGACATTAATGATAAAACACCATTGATCAAACATGTGAACCAACAAAATATGAGATGAAATGGAGGCAAGAGAATTTGGCTTCTGAGTAGAGCAACTTCTCGTGGATAAAAACTGTTTTTATGACTGGCTGTGGCAGCTTTGACAATCCGGAGTCGCCTTCCAGGGGGAAGTGATTCAAATAGTTTGTGGCCAGGTTGCGAATGGTCAGGATGATCTTGCCCGTTCGCTTCGTGGCCCTTGCAGTATACAGTTCATCAATGGAGGGAAGGATGCAGACAATAATGCTACCGCTCCATACATCGGCGGTCCCTTGAGCCCAGGTATGTTTCTCTCCGGTGCATCCTCCGGGTCTCTGGTCTGTCGGCTCGTGGGCTCCCAGCTAGGCCCTGTGTCAAGCGCAGCGGCGTGGTCTCCCTGAACCTCCTCCCTCTGTCGTGGGAGCCGCTACCGACCCTCAACTCACCTGCAATGCCTGCAAAAGTGGACCTGATCAATGCGAGATCAGTGCTGAATAAAACCTTCGTCCTCAATGACTTCTTCACAGCACATGGATTGGACCACCTATTGATCACAGAAACATGGATTAATCCTGGTGATCTTGCGCCACTCGTGGAACTCTGCACCTGATACCTGTAACTTTTTCAGCTCACCTAGGCTCTCAGGTCGCGGTGGGGGCCTAGCCATTGTGTTTTAGAAGCATTTCAACTGCCGCCTTCTAAACGCTGATCACGTCTCCAGTTTTGAATATCAACTTATCATAGTTGGTCTGTCCTGTCCGCTTTTAATTGTTCTGGTCTATCGCCCCTCAAAAACAAATAATGAATTTATCTCACAATTTGGTGATCTTATCGCTAGCTTGTAGCCCAAATTTGACCAGGTCCTGATTCTTGGGTACTTTAACATTCGCGTCTACTGTCCCACGAAGCATCAATTGAGTGAATTTATGAACCTGGTTGAGTCCTTCAGTCTGTCTCAACTTACCACTGGACCCACGCACAAGCATGGCCATGCACTAGACCTAGTCATTTCATCTGGTCTCTATAGTATCAACACAGATACTATTGATGCCTGTCTGTCTGATCACAGTGCTATTATATTCGATATATCTCTGCCTTTCTCTCCCTCAAAGTCCCATGCTCGCTACTCCACTGCGGCCAGTAAGTACTCTGAGGCTCTCATAACTGCCCCCGACATCTGCACTATTGAGGTGTCTACCCTCCCACCTCAGCACGGACGACCTCATTTCTGTATTCAATACTACTTGCTCTTCCATCCTGGATTCCGTTGCTCCTCTTAAAATGAAAATGCTTAAGCCTGAAGGCGAGCCATGGCTCAATGACACCACCAGAGCCCTAAGAAGAGAATGCAGAAAATCAGAACGGAAGTACAAATCTGATAAGCTTCAAATGTCCTTCGAACTCCTGAAAAACAACCTTCATAAATACCAAGAAGCGGTAAAATCCGCAAGAACAAAACACTTTTCCACCCTTATCTCCAAAAACGCTCATAATTCCATGGTCCTTTTTAGCACCATCTCCTCCATCATTTGTCCTGCCCCCAGCACCAGCTTAATCGGTTCCCCGACTAAGTGCGAGGAATATACTACATTCTTCACCAGCAAGGTAAAGAACATAAGAACGAATATCTCCCCTCCCACCCGTGACCTGACTGTCTCATTGGCCTGTTCTTCAAAATTAGATGGTTTCCAAACTGTTACTCTACCCTCCCTTATAAAACTGATCACCACCATGAAACCTAGGACCTGCCCCATCGACACTGTCCCCGCTGCCCTCCTAAAGGACGTCATCATAACAGCCGTTCCCAGTATCCTCGCCATCTTGAACAGTTGTCTGGCCTCTGGCTCTGTACCTACCTGCAGCAAGCATGTTGTGGTTCAGAAACACTCCTGAAAAAACCTAATCTCGACCTCACCTTGCCAAGCAACTACAGACCCATATCTAAACTGCCTTTCCTCTCAAACGCCCTTGAAAATGTAATCGTAAGTCAACTTATGCCTTACATTCACCGAGACACTATCTTGGAAACCTTTCAATCAGGTTTCAGGTCTCACTACAGCACAGGGTCTGCCTTGTTGGAGGTAAATAATGACTTACTGCTCACTGTTGACTCCGGCGAGTGTGCAATCCTGCTCCTTCTTGACCTCAGCGGAGGATTTGACAGTGTCGACCACAATCCTAATTGACCGTCTCCGGTACGGGGTTGGTATTGATGGCACTGCCCTGAGCTGGTTCATCTCGTACCTCAAAGGTAGGAGTTTCTCTACTAACATAGGCAACGCTTTCTCCTCCCCAGCTAGCCTCTGCTGTGGGGTTGCACAAGGTTCCATCCTTGGCCCCATTCTCTTCTCCCTGTATATGCTCCCCATAGGCCAAGTCATTGAAAGGCACGGCATTTCATTCCATTGGTACGCAGACGATACACAACTGTACACCCCCCCCCCCCCCCCCGAAGCCCAAACAACTATCAAATCTGCTTAACTTTACCCGCTGCCTCGAAGATCTAAAGTGCTGGATGGCCCAGAACTTCCTCCAACTAAATGAGAGTAAGTCTGAGTTCATCCTTCTCGGCCCCCTCGGATTCAAACAAAATGATAGCAGGCAGCCTTGGAAGCCTTACCCCACTACTCAAACAACACGTCAAAAATCTTGGCGTGATATTTGACTCAGCACAGAAGTTTGGCAAACAAGTCAATGCCGTGGTAAAAGCTAGCTTCTTTTAGCTTCGGATGATAGCTAAAATAAAACAATTCCTCCAGTTTGATTACCTCGAAAAGATCATCCATACATTATCTCCTCACGCCTAAACTACTGCAACTCCGTTTACACTGGCATCAGCCAATCTTTCCTGTCCCGTCTGCAACTGGTCCAAAACGCCGCAGCGAGACTCCTGGCGGACACACGAAAAAGGGACCACATCACCCAGATTCTGGCCTCTCTCCCTGTGCTTTTCCGAATTAATTTCAAGACCCTCCTCTTTGTCTACAAAGCCCTCAATGGGCTTGCACCCACCTACATTGAAAGTCTTCTGTCCCACTACACCACCTCCAGGTCCCCCAGATCGGCCGATTTGGGGTTGCTGAATGTCCCGCCCCCATCAGTTTGCCTACCGGACCAATAGGTCAACAGAAGACGCCATATCTGCGGCCCTACACTCTGCCCTGACCCACCTGGACAGCAATAACACCTACATCAGGCTGCTGTTCATCGACTTCAGTTCCGCCTTTAACACTGTCATACCCGCTAGCTTGATCATCAAACTCAGCGGTCTTGGCATCTCCACTTCCCTCTGCAATTGGACACTGGATTTCCGCACTAACAGATCCCAGTCTGTTAGGATCAACAACCTCACCTCCTCCACTATAACACTGAACACTGGCGTCCCACAGGGCTGTGTGCTCAGTCCTCTCCTCTACTCTCTCTTCACCCATGACTGCATCCCTAAGTTTAGCTCCAACGCCATCATAAAATTTGCCGACGACACCACGGTGGTAGGACTGATCAGCGATAACGACGAGTCAGCCTACAGGGAGGAGGTCCAGCACCTGACAAACTGGTGTGCCAATAACAACCTCGTCCTCAACTCCCAAAAGACGAAGGAGATCATAGTCGACTTCAGGAAGAACAGAGGGGGCAGACACACCCCCATCCATATAAAAGGGAGTGAGGTGGAGCGGGTCTCCAACTACAAATTCCTCGGGGTACACATCTCGGAGGATTTGTCCTGGTCCCTCAACACCTCCAAGCTGGTCAAAAAGGCGCTGCAGCGCCTTTACCTCCTGAGGAGGCTCAAAAAAGCCCACCTGTCCTCCTGATCCTGACCAACTTCTACCGCTGTACCATCGAAAGCATCCTGACCACCTGCTTTACGGTATGGTACAGCAGTTGCACCGTAGCAGACAGGAAGGCACTACAACGGGTGGTGAAAACCGCCCAGCACATCATCGGTGCCCCGCTCCCTGCTTTGGATGCCCTCCACCGAAAACGGTGTCTGAGACGGGCTGGGAAGATCATCAAGGACCCCTCCCACCCTAACCATGGACTGTTTGCCCTCCTACCATCGGAGAGGCGGTACAGGAGCCTCAGGTCCCGCACCAGCAGGATGAGGCGTAGCTTCTACAACAACACCATCGCACTGCTGAACTCGGATCCCGCCGATAGATTCCCACATCTGTATTTATTTATCTGTATTTATTTAAACATTGCTATCACTACGTACTGACACTAAACTGCATTTCGTTGTACCAATACTTGTATCTGTGCAATGACATTAAATTTGAATTGAATTGAATTGAATTGAATAAGGGATAAGCTGAGGGTCGACCGCGCCTTTGCGGTCGCAGCTCCTAGGCTGTGGAGCAGCATCCCCCTCCCCATTAGAACTGCTCCCTCCATCGCCTCCTTTAAGTCTAGTCTAAAATGTATCTGTTCTCCCAAGCCTTTCCTGACGTCCTTTGAGTGAGGGCTATTTGTATATATGTATGTAGCCCGCTTGTGTATACTACTCATATAGCAAATCTAAAGCACTTTGGTGAACGATAGCTGTCTTTTAAATGTGCTATATAAATAAATGTGACTTGACTAAATTTGACTTGACCTGAATAATCTTCTCTGCTGATCGCACTATTCGCTGCAGCCTTCATGTGTCGTGTTTGATGTCTGAGCCAAACCATACCATGCTGGAGAAGGTGAGAACAGATTCGACGATGGCCGTGTAGAATTGGACCATCATTGCCTGTGGCAGATTGTGCTACCTCAGCTGCCGCAGGAAGTACATCCTCTGTTATGCCTTTTTGAATGTGGATGGTAGCACGCCACTTAAGGTCCTTGGAGATGATGGTTCCCAGAAACTTAAAATACTCCACAGATGTGACTGTGGTGTTGTTGATGGTGAGTGGGCTGAGAGGAGGGGGCGCTCTCCTAAAGTCTACAATCAAACCCACTGTCTTCAAAGCATTGAGATATATGTTGTTGTTACGGCACCGGGGCGCCAGCTGTGACAGTTTATGTCTGTAGGCAGATTCCTCCCCATCCTGGATCGGTCCAATCAGGGTTGTGTCGTCCGCAGACTTGAGAAGCGTGACTGAGGTTTATGTGGAGGTGCAATCGGTGGTGTAGAGAGAGGACAGGGGAGGAGAGGAGAGGAGAGAGTGTCCAGCATTGCGGTGGTCCTATGCTGAGAGTCTGCGGGTCCGAAATGTGCTTTCCCAGCCTCACATGCTGCTTCCTATCTGTCAGTAAGTTGGTGATCCACTAACAGAGGGGTTCAGTCACAGTCAACTCGGAAAGTGTGCAGTGTAGCAGCTCTGGCACAATGGGGTTGAATGAAGAGCAAAAATCAACGAACAGGATCCTCGCATATGTCCCCTGGCGGTCTATGTGCTGTAGGATGAAGTGCAGGCCAAAGTTGACTGCATCATCCACATATCTATTGGCCCGATATGCAAACTGTAGAGGGTCCAGCATGGAGTTTGTGATATTTTCAGCTTGGCCAGCACAAGCATTTCGAATGTCCTCTTGACTACAGAGGTCAGTGCGATAGGCATGTAGTCATTAAGAGAAGTAATCATTGCCTTTTTGGGTACAGGGGCAATAGTGGAGATTTTGAACTGTACATGTTTGCAAGGACTAGTTAAACATGTCTGTATAGACCGGTGCCAGCTGTTTGGGGGAAACAGCTGTTTGTCAGGTCCTGGGAATTTCCTGCTCTTTTGTCCTCTGAAAAGCCTCCCCACCTCCTCTATTGTTATAGTTGATATTGGATAAGTTATGTTGTGCAGCATAGAGGGTGTGGGTGATTGGGTGTGAAATGGTGATTGGAGGGGGGATCGTGTAGAAAGGCACAGTCTTTACAGATGGAGGTCGGGCAGTGAGTGGGTGTGAAGTGTTGGTCGGGTTGGGAAATGGCCCAGTCTTTTCATACTGGTGTCTTGCCTTAAGTAGGTGCAAAGTTGTGAAGGGGAAGGAGAGGGTGCAGGGCCCATTCTTTGTAGACTGGGGTCTGGCTGTATGGGGATCAACAATATAACATTGTTGATCCCAATATTTTCTATCAGACTGCAACAAAAAACCTATAACACGTGTGTGCAGTTAACTTAATTGCAATGGAGATTCTCATTTACGGTGTGTGCGGTCTCGCCTGGTGTGTCGCTCAATACATGGTGGCAGCGGAAGATTTACTTGTTATTACCGACCTCACGGAAAGGCACATTCATATGTTTTTTTACCGGGATATGTTTATTTTGTGTCCCGACCTGAAACGTCAACAATCCAGATATATATTGGTTACTCCGAAATGTTCTGCCATTCGCTGTTTATTCTACAGTTGTTTCTCCTTCGTGTAATATCGATTCCCTACTGCCTTATGCAGCGACTGATGATCTGGGAGGCATCCTGGTGAACATCTTCGAGAAACCATCGAAAACTTTCTGTGGCCATTCATTGATCCGCATCTTATACTTGTTCTATTAAACCTTATTCGCCATGACTTCGCCTAAGTCAGTAATATATTCGGTGTTGTGTTATTTGCCGCCTTTTCTAAGGACTGGAACCGCAGCGATTTGTGTATTGTCACAATTTTCGACAATGACAGTTACATATCTCTAATGTTACATATATTACATATCCAGGACGCTTCGCTACGGAATAACACTAGTCACAGGCTTCCAACTGGAGTTTCCTCTTCCACCGTAATTCGAATTTAAGACGGTCAGTTCTGGACCCAAATGACCAAATCAAAGTTAATGTATTGTGTTCTAATATCATCGATTAGTTTATCTTGTCAAGTGCCTCTTGAAAGTCCTTGTGCACAATAGCCGTTGCACTACTCTCAATAATAACCTTCGGCAACTCAATGTTTCCTCGGAAATTTAAACGAAGATCGCAAGAAATGCACTTCCTCGGAAAGATCAGTTGTGTCTGTCTCTAATTCTCCAAACCTTTCCAAATATCAGTAAATCGTATTTCTAGAATTGCTCCCCGAATATGTCCTTACTACGAATGTGAGGCGCACCGGTATATAATTTATGGATTCTCTCTATTTTGCTTCTTTAAGAATGAGACAACATTCGGTACTCTAGAATCATCGAGCAACTCGCCTATTATTACTTTGCAACGCTGCCAGATGTGCTGCTGGAAACAGATATGATCGTACCGTTTTGGATGATTTTAGAAAGGCACATGGATAGGCAAGTAGGGATATGGATGACATGCAGACAGAAGTTAGATTAATTTTGTCATGTTCGGCAAATAACTACGTGGACCGATGCTTCTGTGCTGTAATCCTATATATTTTCTGGATGCGCTACGACCCATCTTGGGATAGATAACGTCTGAGGAATGTTTTCATCCATACCAGGTCGTAAAACTCCGTTGTCCACACTTATCCCAACTTACTTCTGACTTTAAACTGCCGACTATGAATTGCTCCTCCCAAGCCACTCTCTCATTACTGGGCATTTCACCGTTTCCTCTCAGTGGTATACTATCGTTCCAGACTGCACCCCACGGCAATAGGTATTTTATTTCCAACTGTAAATAAAATGCAGATATTAAGCAGTGCGCGATTAATCAATTTATTCAGAAAATATTCTGTTAAACTGAACATGGCGTTTGCAAGGCCCATTCAGCCACGCGAATCTTGAATTAAACAGATAACCGGAGACCACTGTAAGTAATTATTAAACCGGTGAGGTTTGTAAATATAATTCTGCTCTGATTGAGGTATGAAATCATTAATCATAAAGGAGCATGGCAGTAGCTTTTGTGTACATTCCCATTCAAGTCCGAGGCGCTCAGGGTGAGAAGGTCAAATTTTCCATTGATATAGAATATGCAGAAGACAGGTGAGACTGACATACGTTTTTTTTTTCAGGCTGGAAAATGGATGGTAGTTCGCGCTGACGACACTGCATTTTGATGGAAATTAGGGACGAGCAATAACAATTCCTACACGCCTGGACGATGTCGTACTAGCAAGGGGAGAAATAAGTGACGGGGTTTCGTCAATCCATCGGGAGATATACAATTTGACTGAATAGAGACCGACAATAAGATAGATATATATCTTGGTGCGGAGTGCAGAGATATACATTAACAGAAAGAAGGAGAGTTTGCGGAGGCGTTTGGTTGTCCCACCGATTAAGTTTTCTTTCGAGATCTGCTCTTTTTAAATTAAGCACAAGTAGAAACTTTAAGATGCAGAGAACATTATGTTCCCCGCCAGGTGAGGAAAATCTGGGATAGTTTAAATTGCAACCATATGTTTGCTCGATGTTCGCCATATTCATGGGAAGATTATCTGTTATTAATATCTGCCCGCGGGCGTATTACAAGTTTTCATTATACCTCCCTCAATCGGTGTTCTGAAAGCTCTTTCCAGATAACTAGCCGATTAAAATTGTCCCTCTCATTTTGAACATTCTTGATTCCCATATCCCGCGGAGGAAGACAACGCTTTCACACTATCTTTGCTCCTCATGTTTTCCTACACCTCTGTCGTCCAGAATCAAAGGCTACAGTCTTAGAATGAAGGGGAGGCCATTTAAGACTGAGGTGAGAAAAAAACGTTTTCACCCAGAGAGTTGTGAATTTGTGTTGAGGAGGTCGTTTTTACCTGGAAGGACTGCTCGGGTCCCTGAAAGGAGTGGAGGGGGGAGGTGAAGGGACAAGAGTTGCATTTCTTGCGGTTGCAAGGGAAAGTGCCCGGGGATGTTTTGACTTGGAAGGACTGCTTGGGTCCCTGAAAGGAGTGGAGGGGTGAGGTGAAGGGACAAGTGTTGCATTTCTTGCGGTGTTTTGACCTTGAAGGACTGCGAAACGTCGCCTATCTCCTTCGCTCCTTAGATGCTGCTGCAACCGCTGAGTTTCTCCAGCTTTTAGTGTGTCCCTGTGAATTTGTGGAATTCCCTGCCAGAGGGCAGTAGAGGCCAAATCACTGCATGGTTTTAAGAGAGAGTTGGATAGCGCTCTAGGGGCTAGTGGAATCAAGGGATATGGGGAGAAGGCAGGCGCGGGTTATTGATTGGGGGCGATCAGCCATGATCACAATGAATAGCGGTGCTGGCTCGAAGGGCCAAATGACCTACTCCTGTTACTATATTCTATATTTCTATGTTTATATGTTTCTTTTATAATCAACTCTGCGTCTCCTACGCTCCAATACATAACACGACTGAGTCTATATCTTCTCAGGCTCCACACTCATAATGTCGATCATAATATATATCGTATTAAGATGTTCAAAATTTTAAAATTAATCATCCATCAAACCCCCCCAATGTCACCATCTTGAGGCATTGAAATAATTCGGAAAAACTACAGAATCCTCTGTTCTCCACATTCCCATTACATACATAATCCATTGACCATTTCCCAGCAAATATATATTTATTTTGCTATTACTTTCTTTTACATACCGGCCAACATCCAAAATAGGAGCAATGGCCGAACGCGAACCTGTCAAGCACGTATCTTAACGTCATGTCTGATCAATACCACATACCCCTTCAGGTATAAAAATAGCGAATAGTTCATCCATTGCGGCCTTGTCTAACGATCACAGACGACATAAAAGCTATTGTCCAGCCAATTCAATTAATTCCACGAGATAACAACAAATGGCATAGGTGTTTGGATACAAAGCAATGTCCAGGGTGATGAACGTTTCCCATTTGCCCAGTCGAGCGCCTGCTTTCCAAAAAAGCTGCTCCCCCAGGCAAGCAGGTGCAGAATAAAATTGACATAACCATGTGATTCTGGAAATTATGAAAGTTATAAGGAAGAACGTAGTTTGTAATCTGCTTAACCCAAGAAATTATACACTGGGAAACATGGTGGTAAAATGGAAAACAGAGGGAACTGAAGCATGTTAGTGTGGCAGTAAATGGGTTTATCATGGTGGTCAGGATACACAGCTTAGCCTGTTTAATTAATCGAAGGATTGGAGGTTATAAACTGTGCTGAGGTTTAAAAAAACTAACAGGGAGTAATAACTTTTATTGCGTCCATTTGCAATGCCAAGTCCTGGCAGGCATCGATGCAAAGTAAGATTGTCAGTTTTCCTGGTTGAATTAAGAAATTCAGCTTGTGCATCCATGTCGGTTGGTGGCACAGCAGGTCAGCCCTTCCAGCTGTCTGAACCTGTCCTCCTCCGAAGGGAACTGACGAAGCTTTGATGTTTACAATAGCATCTGCATTTCATACCCTGGAGAACTCAGATAACAGAATCATAGATACATAGAACATAGGAAGAGGCCATTCGACCCTTCGAGCCAGTACCGCCTTTCATTACGATAATGGTTGAACGTCCCCAATCAATAACCCGTGCCTGCCTTCTCCCCATATCCGTTAATTCGATTAGCCCCTAGAGGTCCATCTAACTCTCTCAAATCCATCCAGTGACTTGGCCTAAACTGCCCTCTGTGGTAGGGAATTCCACAAATTCACAACTCTTCGGGTGAAAAGGTTTCTTCCCACCTCAGTCTTAAATGGCTTCCCCTTTATTCTAAGACTGTGGTCCCTGGTTCTGGACTCGGCCAACATTGGGAACATTTTTTCCTGCATCTAGCTTGTCCAGTCCATTTATACTTGTATATGTTTCTATAATATCTCCCCTCATCCTTCTAAACTCCACTGAATACAAGGCTAGTCTTTCCAATCTATCCTCATATGACATTACCGCCATCCCAGAGATTAATCTCGTGAACCTACGCTGCACTGCCTCAATCACAAGGTTGTCCTTGTGGATTGGAGGATATCTAATGTTATCCCACTTTTCAAGAAAGGAACGAGAGAGAAAAGGGTGAATTACAGACCAGTTAGCCCGACTTCGGTGGTGGGAAAGATGCTAGAGTCAATTATTAAACGGGTAGTAATGGGGCATTTGGATAGCAGTAAAAGGATTAGTCCAATTCAACATGGATTTATGAAATCATGCTTGACTGATCCACTTGATTTTTTTGAGGATGCGACAAGTAAAATGGATGAAGGGGTGCCAGTGGATGTAGTGTATCTTGACTTTCAGAAAGTCTTTGATAAGGTCCCGCACGGGATATTGGTGACTAAAATTAGAGCACATGGTATTGGGGGTAGGGTGTTGACATGGATAGAACATTGGTTGGCAGACCGGACGCAAAGAATAGAACGGGTCCTTTTCAGAATGGCAGGCAGTGGCGAGTGGATTGCCGCAAGGCTCGGTGTTGGGTCCGCAACTGTTACCATATATATTAATGATTTGGAAGAGGGAATTAGGAGCAACACTAGCAAGTTTGCGGATGACACAAAGGTGGGTGGCAGTGTGAACTGTGAAGAGGATGTTAGGAGTTTGCAGGGTGACCTGGGCAGGTTGAGTGAGTGGGCAGATGCGTGCCAGATGCAGTATAATATAGATACATGTGAGGATATCCACATTGGCGGTAAAAAACAAGGGGACATATTATTATCTCATTGGGGCTAGGTTAGGTAAGGGAGCGATGCAGCGAAACTTTGGCATCCTTGAACACCGGTGACTAAAAGTTGGCTGACAGGTACAGCAGGCAGTGAAAAAAGCTAATGGAATGTTGACCTTCATAACAAAATGATTTCAGTATAGGAGTAAATAGGTTCGTCTGCATTCATATAGGGTTCCGGTGAGACCACACCTGGAGTATTGTGTACAGTTTTGGTCTCCTAATTTGAGGAAGGACGTCCTTGTGATCGAGGCAGTGCAGCGTAGGTTCACGAGATTGATCCATGGGATGGCGGGACTGTCATATGAGGAGGGATTGAAAAGTCTAGGCTTGTATTCACTCGAGTTTAGAAGGATGAGGGGGGGATCTTATGGAAACATATACAATTATAAAAGGATTGACAAGCTAGATGCAGGAAAAATTCTTCCCCACGTTGGGCGAGTGCAGAACCAGGGGCCACCATCTTTGAATAAAGGGGTTATTTAAGACCTCAGTGAGAAAACAACTTTTTCACCCGGATACGTGAATTTATGGAATTCCCTGCCACAGAGGGCAGTGGAGGCCAAGTCACTGGATGGATTTAAGCGAGAGTTAGATAGAGCTCTAGGGGCTAGTGGTGTCATGGGATATGGGGAGAAGGCAGGCACGGGTTATTGATATGGGACGATCAACCATGATCACAATGAATGGCGGTGCTGGCTCGAAGGGCCGAATGCCCTCCTCCTACACATATTTTCTATGTTTCTATGTTTCTATGTTTCTATGTTTCAAATTAGGAGAACAAAACTGGACAAAATACGCCAGATACTCCACAACAGCCATATACAACTGCAGAAGAACCTATTTACTCCTATACGGAAATCCTCTTGTTATGAAGGCCAACATTCCATTTTCGACCTCAAAAACACCTGGACCATTTCCGACTCTTCCCTATCATTTCTTGAACTCACTACCTCCATCGCAGTTGATAGACTTCTAACCGGCATCCACTACGAACCCACTGACGCCCATGGTTATCTTGACTACTCTTCTTCCCACCCTGCTTCCTGTAAGGACAATAGTCCCTAATCCCAATTCCCCCGTCTACGCGGCATCTGCTCGCAGGATGAGGTATTCCACACCAGGGCATCGGAAATGTCCTAATTCTTCAGGGAACGGTGGTTCCCCTCCCCTATTATAGATGAGACTCGAACCAGGCTCTCTTGCCTACCCCGTTACACTGCTCTCTCTCTCCCCATCCCCCACTCACAACAAAGGCAGAGTCCCCCTAGTCCTCACCTTTCACCCCACTAGCCGTCACATACAACAAATAGTCCTCCGTCCGTTTCGTCACCTCCAACGTGACCTCACCACTTGTCACTTCTTCCCATCTCCCCCTGTCTGCTTTCCGCAAAGACCGCTTCCTCTGTAACTCCCTTGTCAAATCTTTCCTTCCCTCCCGCACCAGCCCCATCCCCGGGCACATTCCCTTGCATCCACAAGAGATGCTGCACTTGTTGCTTTACCTCCCCACTCGACTCCATTCAAGGACTCAAGCAGTCGTCCATGGTGCAACAGAGGTTCACCTGCATCTCCTCCAACCTCATCTATTGCACCCGCTGCTGTAGATGTCAGCTGATCTACATCAGTGAGACCAAGCGTAGGCTTGGCCATCATTTCGCCGAACACCTCCGCTCAGTGCGCATTAACCAACCTGACCTCCCAGTGGCTCAGCACTTGAACTCCCCCTCCCATTCCGTATCCGACCTCTCTGTCCTGGTCCTCCTCCATGGCCAGAGTGAGCAACACCGGAAATTAGATGAACAACACCTCATATTCCGCTTGGGCAGTCTGCATCCCGGTGGCCTGACCATTGAATTCTCCCAATTTCATTAGCCCTTGCTGTCTCCTCCCCTTCCTAGCACTCCCTCAGCACTCGGGCTCCTCCTCCTCATTTTTCCTTTCTTCTCCTCCCCCCTCCCCACACCCTCCATCAGTCTGAAGAAGGGCTTCGGGCCGAAACATTGCCTCTTTCCTTCGCTCGATAGATGCTGCTGCACCCGCTGAGTTTCTCCAGCACTTATGTCTACATTCCATTACCTTTCTTCTCTGCCTGCTGTACCTGCATGCCAACTTTCAGTGACTGGTGTACAAGGACGCCCAGATCTCGCTGCACCTCCCGCTTGCCTAAGCAAACCCCATTGAGATAATAGTCTGCCCCCTTGTTTTTGCCGCCTAAGTGGATAACCTCACATTTATCTATATTATACTGCATCTGCCACGTATTTGCCCACTCACTCAACCTGTTAGGGGCAACCTCCTAACATCCTCTTCACAGTTCACACTGCCGCCCAGCTTTGTGTCATCCGCAAACTTGCTAGTGTTGCTCCTAAATCCCTCATCCAAACCAATAATATATATGCTAAACACTTGCGGCCCCAAAATCGAGCCTTGCGGCACGCCACGCACCACTGCCTGCCATTCTGAAAAGCACCCCTCCACTCCTACTCTTTGGTTTCTGTCTGCCGACCAATTTTCTATTCATGTCATCACCCTACCCCCAATGCCATGTTCTCTATTTTTAGTCACCAGTCTCCCGTGTGGGACCTTATCAAAGGCTTACTGAAAGTCCAGATACACTACATCCACTGGCACCCCTTCATTCATTTTACTTGGCATATCCTAAAAAAGACATCAAGAATATTAGTAAAGCATGATTTCCCTTTCATAAGTCCTTGTTGACTTGAACTAATCCTGTTACTGCTATCCAAATGCCCCTTTAATGCCTCTTAAATAATTGACGCCAGCATCTTTCCCACCACCGAAGTCAGGCTAACTGGTCCGTAATTTTCTCTCTCGCTCCTTTCTTGAACAATGGATAACGTTAGCTATCCTCCAATCCACGGGAACTGTCCCCGAATCGATCGAACATTGGAGAATAATTACCAATTCGTCCACTATTCATAGAGCCACCTCCCTGAGGACCCTGGGATGCAGACCATCAGGCCCAGGGTATTTGTCATTCTTCAGTCGCATTAGCCAACCCCATACTATTGTTCGCCTAATGAAAATGTCTTTCGTTTCCTATACCTTATGCCCTTAGATCATTTGTCTTCCAGTACTTGGAGATTGTTTGTGTCTTGCTTAGAAAAGCCAAATCCGAAGTACCTGTTCAACTCTTCTGCCATTTCCTTGTTAACCATATAACCATATAACCATATAACAATTACAGCACGGAAACAGGCCCTCTCGGCCCTTCCAGTCCGTGCCGACCATTTGTTTTCCCCTCGTCCCATGTACCTGCACTCAGACCATACCCCTCCATTCCCTTCTATTCCCTTGTTACCCATAATAATTTCACCAGTATCTGCCTTCAAGGGACCCACGTTTGACTTTGCTACTCTTTTTCCCTTAACCTACCTAAATAAGCTTTTACTGTCCTTCGTTTATCCCTGGCCAGCTTCCCATCGGACTTCATCTTTTCAGCCAGTATTACCCGTTTTGTTTCCTTCTATTGTCCTTTGAAAGTTTACCAATCGTTTGGCTTCCGGCTACTCTTTGCTGTGTTATACATCTTTTCTTTTAGGTTTCTTCTATCCATAATTTATCTTGTCCGCATGAAATTCCAACGTGCTCCAGTGTCGATTTTTTGCCTCAGCTGTAGTATTGTGTATTCGAAAAGTGACCTCGGGATAGTGAAGTTTTCGTGAAGTTTCAGCAGATAATGTATGTTTACACTGGAAGAGTCAGGTTCAGATGGATTCATACGGGGTATCGGTACAGCTTGTTCTCGATTGGTTGTGCTGTGGGAACTATCGTGCTACAGCAGGGGCACGGACTGCTTGGATTCTGTATGATCTATATCGGTGAGACCAAGCGGAGGCTTGGCGATCGCTTCGCCGAACACCTCCGCTCGGTCCGCAATAACCAACCCGACCTCCCGGTGCCTGAGCACTTCAACTCCCCCTCCCATTCCACATCCGACCTCTCGGTCCTGGGCCTCCTCCACGGCCAGAGTGAGCAACACCGCAAGCTGGAGGAACGGCACCTCATATTCCGCTTGGGGAGTCTGCATCCTTTGGGCTTGAATATTGAATTTTCTCAATTCTGTTAACCCTTGCTGTCTCCTCCCCTTCCCACCTCTCCCTCAGCCCTCGGGCCCTGACATTCCCTCTATCTCTATCTCCCTCCCCCACCCCAGTCGCACCAGCTTTTCATTTTCACACCACAAACAGCTTACAATGGCTTGTTCCCTTTATCACCGATACTTTTTTGCATATCTTTCACTCATTGTTCCTTATTTCTCCACATCACCGTCTATATCTCTCGTTTCCCTGATCCCTGACCAGTCTGAAGAAGGGTCTCGACCCGAAACGTCGCCTATCTCCTTCGCTCCTTAGATGCTGCTGCACCCGTTGAGTTTCTCCAGCTTTTTTTGTACCCTCGATTCTCCAGCATCTGCAGTTCCTTCTTTAAAACTGGATTCTGTACGATCTCTGTGGGCACGACAGCACAAAATAAAATGATTTATTCGCATACAGTAGTGGCAAGCTTTCCCGTGGGTAGGGCATTGCTCGCGGACATCCGTGTGTGAACCACCACAATTGTTATATTTATCGAGGAACCAGCCATGATGCTGCACTTCTGGTGTCAGTCGTTGAGCACGGTAGAACGGATTGGCAGCATTTACGTGGTGCGAGGAATGTGGACACATGTCCCTCGAGGCTGGTATGAGAGTCAGTAATTTCAGCAATGCGGCAGACATTCTCTACTCCAATGAGAGATAGATCAATAATAGAGGTAGATGGGACTAGGGGAAAACAAATGGTCGGCACGGACTGGAAGGGCCGAGAGGGCCTGTTTCCGTGCTGTAATTGTTATATGGTTATAGGGTTATATGGTTATATGGTTATATGGTTATATCTGCATCGCTTAGTACTTGTCACTTTGTCGTTCAAGATGCCACTCATCAATTTGTCGCGGACAATCTCATCGCACGGATCCCCGAAACGGCTCCGACTGGCAGTGTTCTTTATGGTACTTATGCAAACCTCGACTGGTTCGCCAGGGACTGAATGCTTTGAAAACATTTGTTGCACTACATCACCATAATAGTCCGAAGTTCACATAGATGTCTGAACTTGTTCATTAGACAAACCGGATCGTCAATAGACGCTGCAGGGGTGATCTCCTCATCGTTGTCATCCAATACAGTCGTAATTGAGCCATACAGCATGCATAAGGTCCGAGGGCGCTCCGCGATGGGCAGCCAGAATGTAGACGTTAAAATATCCATCCAAAATTCGCCATAGCTCACTAAGGTATGCATCGAAAACCAGTGCGTCAGGCTTCTTCAACTTATGAGCCATAATGTAGGTGGGAGAAAAAAATGTTTCGGCAGTGTTTGTACGGGGTAAATGAGTTGAACACCCATTTAATCAAACCTTTCAATGTTGATATCCTCGTATTGCAATAATCTGTTTTCGGAACCCACTTCGAGGCATAATAAACTGCATTAATGTCTCTCCCTTTTGATCTTCGGAGTAAACCACAAACATTTCTAGATAACATGTTCCTCATCACACTGCGCCATTTGTCCGATCATTATTCGTAGCAAAATGGGTGCAGTCGATTGTATTCCCATCATCATTTACACCTGTCTTCAATGGAACATTTGTATCTTATTTCGATCAGGGGTTCCTATGATTAAATGTGGTATCGTTTGTGCGCTCATGATTCCAGCCTGATGCATGCATGTTAGAATGCTGCTTAAAGCCAAATAAAAGTCAAGCAATTGTAGGTAGTGTTAGTTACGGTCCTCTTTCATTCCACTATAACACTATGTGGTCTGAACCATTGGTGATGGAGACAAGCCCATACCGGGAGAATTTTTATATTTACCTGATCTTCGTCTATGGTTATTTTGGCTTTAATGCTGTCAGTTTTTCACAATGTGCGATCAATTACTGATGAATTACCCCATGCTTAAGTTCATACAATGTTTCTTGTTAACTCCCGGATGCACCTGAAAACGTTTTCTCTTCCGTTACGAACATGTGTTCCTCCGTTTATCATAGCTTTTGGTTGGTCGATTGCGCGCACTGTCATCTGCACAAACGATGGTAAACCTGTTCTGTGCGAACCCTATAGTGTTGGTAACCATTTACCTGGATTGTCTGGATACCATCTGGGGTATTTCTTTTCCCTTCTTTACGTCACCCTATGTTGCAATCCTGCTCACGCCAGATTTTCACACGCCTTTTTTTACCCTGCGGTGGATTCCTCAGTGTTGTTTATATTTTTTGTTACTTTGGTGGTTTTACTTATAAATGCAAGATTTAAGTCATCTATCCATTCCCACTTTTTCTTCCACTGATAGTCTAACTGATTTATCAGCAGAATCGTTGCCTTTCTGTTGTGGAGTCCGATTCTTCTCCTGGGCGTTTATCATTATTAAACCACCCCCAGTGGAAAGCAAGCTGCTGCTGTCAGGTAGTTAAAACATTGTTCTGTTGTATCTAAAGGAGGTAACATATCCCCTTGGTGCCACGCCTTCATATAATCACAAAGGCATATGAGCTGTCGGTAAATATATTCGCTCGCGTTCCTTTTCCTAAATGAAGGCCACCGTCAATGCTACTAATTTTGCTTCCTGTACCGATCTAGTTCCCAGATTGGGTTCCCATTTCAACACTTTTCCTTCTCCGTCTACCGCTACAATTTCTGTTTGAGGAGTACCATTATAATCCTTGATTCATCATATAATATTATTGTACATTTGGCCTCTCCAATTGTACTTCTACAGCTCCCCATTCTTTCTTCCTTTACCATTATTGTGGCTGGTTTTACGGCACTGTATTTTACAATCTTTACGTGCTTGATTACTATGGTGTTCTGCATAACATTCCGGTTGCCCACATCTCCTATTGCGCTGATGTTCTGTCTTTGTACCCAGATTAGCCTCAGCTCTCAAAGCCCAAGTCAGTATCTCATTAAAAAATTTTCCCACCGGGATGCTCATATCCAATATTTTCTTGTAATGATGCACCTTAATATCCTGAAATAATTTGTGGAACATGTTGCAATTTCTATTAAGATTTGCCTGCCCTAAATGTTCAGTGTAAGCCACAAATTACCTTTCTGCACAGTCTTCTAATTTTCTGCTTGATTTCAGTTTTACGAGGGTTAGCTTGGCCCAGTTTGGTGTGACTCTTCCGCGTTCATTTTTACACCTTCCTTGAAAGGGAAACCCCGGTCATTAGTTTATCCTTGTTCTGTGATCTGGGTCCTGTGTCTGGTATTCCATGGTGTCTGTTGTTCACGACAGAAGGTGATGCTTTGATCATTTTACGAAATATATATCATCATTAATAGGCTTATGAGCATGCATTGCTTCTCAGTGTTCTTTTAAATCAACAGTTCATTTAAATGTATCTGTTTCTCTGAGGCTGCTAAAGGTTTTTCACAGTCTGTCCGTGTAATTTGCCCACTGATCGTTCTGAATACTGTCCGAATCGGAGATTCTGGCACTGTAGTTAATTGTTTTACGTTCATATCATAGGATGTTTGATATGAACGTAAAACAAGGGACATATTACAATATATGTTAAGGGATCAGTTACTGGGAAAAGGGTCAATATAGAACGCGAAGAGAACATAGAGATAATGGGAGCGCGATGTGTAGCAGGGAAATCCACAACTAATACGCTAGATGTCGCATGACAAAACGAACAATGAAAACAGCTGAGAGACATGGTACAGAGAGTGGCAGTCAAGGGATTTAAAGATGCCAGGACACTCGACAAGGTTGGAGAGAAAACATCGCAATTATTTCGGAAGGATGTTAAAACACTCACTGCATATTAGGGGGCAATAAGTAGAATGATATTTAGCGTACGTAATATTTCCAAGGATAAAACATCGAAAACAGGTCTGTAATGTTTTACTAACTGCTTCATATCTCCTGTACATGGTGGCATTCTGCAATTAGCAAACACAAACGCCCCAATTGATTTTCGAATCAACAACTAAAGCAATGAAGTTGAGTTCTGAAACCTGAATGTCAGCTACGACCGATTGAAATTGCGAATGAAGTGAATCTGATGTATCAAGGTGCTCGGGGAACACACATTATTGTAGTTGTTCTCCATGTTCCACGTCAACTGAAGAATAGGACATACTAGCTGCATAATGTACGCATCTATCAGGTGCGCACTATTTGACAATATAAGCAGGGAGATTGGGTATCAATACATAATCCTCATCACCATGAGCATACTTGTATTGGTATTCGTGGCTCTGGCCGCATCTTTGGATTAAATGAATGGCCAATCTTTCGGGTTGAGATCACACACCAGGATTCAGAGCGTTGCCAACGTGGCCTGTATATAGAAATGAGATTTAGACGTTAAGATGTAGATTGTTATGGAAACAGGTAATGGGGATGTGTGGGTAAACGAAACTAGTTTGGCGAATGACGAAGGGTGCAGACATAGACTGCTAGCTGCTTGGTGGAGCCAGTCATACAATGGATATCGGGTAGATGATTAGTAGAGAGGAGGTGGGAATCATGAACCAAGTAAGAAGTGAAGCATGCTAGTGATGTGTGTATAAAACCAGGCGGGGACGATCGCGCGGCCTACCAACTAGGGGAAACTGCCAACTCAGACAGGAAACGATGGGAGAGGAACCCACCGATGTGAGTTTCCAGAAATTAGGTGTCAGTTCTCATTCCACTGGATTGTATGCTTTCCTAACAGGATATGAAGGATCTACCTTTCGTTAGCGTCTGGCATGAATGAAGCGGCGGAGAACGCCCAGACGATAGAGATACGTGTGCGATTGAGAAGGGGAACTGTAATAACATGCAAAAAGAAACTCAAGGTGGCCGGTAAGTTCGGAGAGCAGTGACCCAGCTTAGCTTTAGTCCGGCCACCGATTGGTCTTGTCGATTGCCTAGTCGGCTTGGCAGGCATGGAATGTAATATACTATGCTGGAGGAAGTGCACATGAATCTGTTTTTTTTATGAAAGGGCTGTTTCAGAGCATGGTTTATGGTGAAGCAGAACACGAAATAGCAAGCGTAGGACATCCTGCAGTTATGGGAAACAATCTAGTGGACGGGTGAAGTTGGTTTCAGGGGACTACAGCATCGGTCCGTCATGCATAAGGCAATCTCCGCTTCAAGTAGAAACGGGTGTGGGGACAGGCTACCGGCATCATCAAGGATCCACACCATCCTTGCCACTCACTCATCTCCCCGCTGCCTTCAGGTACAGGAGCCTGAAATCTGCAACATCCAGGTTCAGGAATAGGAACTCCCCACAGCCATCAGGTTATTAAACTCAACTCAAACAAATCTCTGAACATTAATAGCCCATTGCATTTTTTCAGTATTTATGTATATATATATATATATATATATATATATATATATATATATATATATATATATATATATATATATATATATATATATATATATATATGGTATATGGTCACACTGATGTGTTCTATATTTATTTATGCCTACTATATTTTGTTGTGCTGCAGCAAAGCAAGCAGTTCATTGTCATATCTGGGACACATGACAATAAACTGTCTTGAATCTTGAATCTTGAATCTTTTTGGATGGCTGTGTTGCATTTGCCCAAATAACCATGTATTCTTCCGCCTTTGAGTTCATTACGCATTGCCATCAAAAAGAACTGGACATATAAGGAAACGACGGATAGGCCAGTTCAATGATGGGAAATTGAGCCATGCGTCTTGTTTTCGTGGTGAAGAAAGACAAGGAAGAGTTCTGGAAAGAGGGCAGATCGTGCAAAAATCAAGCGAGAGCAATTGTGAACTTTTTGAAGAACGAAATGTTTTCAGCGTCATTCCACCATGAGGCAGCAAGGCAAAACTTGCGACGAGAAAGTGAAGAGTGAACTTACACATAACAAAAAAATAACAAACCAGCCCTTAGTCTGGCAGAACATGTAAGTCTGTAAAGTATGATAAAAAAGTTGCCATTCGTGAAAAAAAATATGTACATCCCCTCAATGTATATTTAATTTTCTCAAGTTTAAGAAAAAACACAGCATCTCTGAGCCACTGTGGCGCAGAAGGTGGGATCGGAGATTTTGACTGTAGGAGTTTTCGACGTCTAGCTATTAATGATGTACATTTAACAAGTTTAATCGACCTGACTCATCCGGGACCCCAAAGATGGCAATCAATGGACCGGACATTAAATAATTCCCATTACGGTAGATATTATGCTAAAGTAGCCGGACCAAAAATTATGTAATCGTGGACAAAGGAAAAACGTATGGCTCAGATGACAGTGTGGGCCCGAACATCTATCGCATTTATCCTCCACCTCTGGATAAATCTCAGACAATATTGATTTAGAAAAAAAAATAGACCGTGTGTATAACCTTAAACTGAATGTGTGCAAGACGAGCGCAAGATGAGTGCAAGACGAGACAGTACAAAGCACAACCACAACGTTATCCCACCACTCCTCAGTAAATTGAAGTCTCAGCTCTGCCTCCCAAGCAGCCCTTATTTTAGAGTTGGGCGGATCGCAAAGATACAGAATGTAATTATACATCTCTGAAACAATCCCTCTTTGCTGTGTCTTGAAAGTAAACAAACTATTCCATATTTGTCGTGGGGGTGAAGAGTGAAAATTAGAAAAACATTTAAAAAACAATGTGTCTAACTTTGAAGAACCTAAAAAATGATTGGCTGGTAATCCATACAATGGTTATAAATTGGTAAAGCTGTTAAAAATACCATCTGAAAACAGATTAATGAAACATAGCATCCCTTTGTTATGCCATGCCGAAAATACGGAATCCAAATGTGAGAGGGGAAACAGGTGATTGTAACATAATGGACCTAAAGGAGATGCAGCTACACATTTGAAATGTTTCCTGAATTGATACCAAATCTTTAAAGAGCACAACAGGATTTTTGATAAACAATGACATCTTGGTTGGAAGAGAGGAACATATAAGAGCAGATATAGAACATGAAGGAGGGCAAGTGCGGGCTTCCAGTTTGCACCAAGCTAGATAAGGAAAATCAACCCAACAACGTATTTTATGAATCTGTGAAGACCAGTAGTAGAATTGAAAGTTCAGTAAAGCGAGAACACCACTATACTTACATCGTTAGATTTACGGACCCTCGGGGGCATTGCACCACAAACGAAAGAGCTAATCAATTTGTCCAAAGAGTCAAAAAAGTATTTTGGTAAGAATAAGGAATTGATTGAATTAAATAAATAAATTTAGGCAAAACGTTCATTTTAACAACGTTAATCTTCCCAATTAAAGTGGGAGAGAGATTATTCCATCTCTGAAAATCAGATTTCACTTTAGTCGTGAGCAGGGTAAAATTGGCAAAAAAGAGCTGAGTATGTTTGCGTCACATTGATACCAAGATACTTCAATCTAGAACGAGTGATGTTAAAGGGCGAATCAGCTTCCTGGATGCAAATCATCTGCGTTAATGGGGTAACATTCACTCTTTTGAAGTTTATATCTGGAAAAAAACGAAAAGTATCCAGACAGATGGAATACCCGGAAGACGAATCATCCGCATACAGATAAAAACGATATTCAACACCGTTACGAATAACACCTTTAAAGGAAGTGGAGGACCTCAAAGACAGGCCAATTGTTCAACAGCCAAAGCGAAGAGAGATGGAGATAAAGGATAGACCTGACGTGTCCCACGTTCAAGTGCAAAGTAAGAATAAGGGATAAGGGAGAACCAGTGGATGTGTTACATCTGGATTTCAGAAGGCTTTCGATAAGGTCCCACATAAAAGATCAGTGTACAAATTTAAAGCACACGGTATTGGGGGTTCAGTATTGGTGTGTATAGAGAACTGGTTGGAAAAAAGGAAACAAATAGTAGGAGTAAACGAGTCCTTTTCAGAATGGCAGGTAGTGACTAGTGGGTTACCGAACGGCTCAGTGCTGGGACCCCAGATATTTATAATATATATTAATGATTTGGGCAAATGGATTGAATGCAACATCTCCAGGTTTGCGGATGACAGGACGCTGTGGGCAGTGTTAGCTGTGAGGAGGATGCTAGGACACTGCAAGGTGACTTGGATAGGCTGGGTGAGCAGGGAAATGCATGGCAGATGCAGTATAAAGTGGATAAATGAGAGCTTATCCACTTTGGTGGCAATAACAGGAAAGTAGACTATTATCTGAATGGTGGCCGATTAGAAAAAGGGGAGATGCAACGAGACCTGGATGTCATGGTACACCAGTCATTGAAAGTAGGCATGCAGGTGCAGCAGGCATTGAATAAAGCGAATGGTATGTCTGCATTCATAGCAAAATAATTTGTGTATAGGAGCAGGGAGGTTCTACTGCAGTTGTACAGGGTCTTGGTGAGACCACAGCTGGAGTATTGCGTACATTTTGGGTCTCCAAATCTGAGGAAAGACGTTCTTGCCATAGAGGGAGTACAGAGAAGGTTCACCAGACTGATTCCTGGCATGTCAGGACTTTCATATGAAGAAAGACTAGATAGACTCTGATTGTACTCGCTAGAATTTAGAACATTCAGGGGGGATCTTATAGAAACATAAAACATTCTTAAAGGGTTGGACAGGCTAGATGCAGGAATATTGCTCCCGATGTTGGGAAAGTGCAGGACAAGGGGTCACAGTTTAAGGATAAGTGGGAAATCCTTTAGGACCGAAATGAGAAAAACATTTTCCACACACAGAGAGTGGTGAATCTCTGGAATTCTCTGCCACAGAAGGTAGATCGGTCTGGTGAACCTTCTCTGTACCCCCTCTATGGCAAAAAATGTATTTCCTCATATTTGGAGACCAAAACTGTACGTAATATTCTAGGTGTGTCTCACCAAAACCCTGTACAACTGAAGGAGAACCTCCCTGCCCCAATACTCAAATCCTTTCGCTATGAATGCTAACATGCCATTTGCTTTCTTCACTGCTTGCTGCACCTGCATGCCTACTTTCTATGATTGTTGTACCATGACACCCAGGTCTCGTTGCATCTCCCCTTTTCCTAATAGGCCACTATTCAGATAATAGTCTATCCTCCTGCTTTTGCCATCTGCCACGCATTTGCCCAATCAGCCAGCATATCCAAGTCACCTTGCAGCCTCCTAGCATCCTCCTCACACCTAACACTACCCCCCAGCTTAGTGTCATCCGCAAACTTGGAGATGTTGCATTCAATTCCCACGTCCAAATCATTAATATATATTATAAATAGCTGGGGTCCCAGCACCGAGCCTTGCGGTACCCCACTAGTCACTGCCAGCCATTCTGAAAAAGGACCCGTTTACTCCTACCCTTTGCTTCCTATCTGCCAGCCAGTTCTCTATCCACATCACTACTGAACCCGCAATACCGTGTGCTTTAAGTTTGTATACCAATCTCTTATGTGAGACCTTGTCGAAAGCCTTCTGAAAGTCTAGATATAACACATCCACTGGTTCTCCCTTATCCACTCTATTAGTTACTTCCTCGAAAAACTCTATACGATTCGTCAGACATGATTTACCTTTCGTAAATCCATGCTGACATTGTCCAATGATTTCACCACTTTCCAAAGGTACTGCTATCCCATCTTTGATAACTGACTCAAGCAATTTCCCCACTACCGATGTTAGACTAACTGGTCTGTAATTCCCCGTTGTCTCTCTCTCCCTCCTTTTTTTTTAAAATAGTGGGGTTACATTAGCTACTCTCCAATCCTCAGGAACTACTCCAGAATCTAAGGAATTTTGAATAATTATCACTAATGCATCCACTATTTCTGTGCCTACTTCCTTGAGTATTCTGGGATGCAGACTATCTGGCCCAGGGGATTTATCGGCCTTTAATCCATTCAATTTACCGAACACCACTTCCCGGCTAACCTGGATTTCACTCAGTTCCTTCTCCTTATTTGACCGCCGGTCCCCTGCTATTTCCGGCAGATTATTTATGTCATCCTTAGTGAAGACAGAACCAAAGTGGTTATTCAAATGGTTTGCCATGTCCGTGTTGCCCATGATCACTTCACCTGTGTTTGACTGCAAGGGACCTACTTTTGTTTTAACTAATCTATTTCTCTTCACATATCTATAAAACTTTTGCAGTCAGTTTTTATGTTCCCCGCCAGTTTTTTTTTCATAATATATTTTCACTTGCCTAATTAAGCCCTTTTTCCTCCTCTGCTGGTCTCTGAATTTCACCCATTCCTCTGGTAGGCTGCTTTTTCTGGCTGATTTGTATGTTTCATCTTTTTTTTTTCATACTATCCCTGATTTCCCTTGTTACCCATGGATGCACTACCTTCCCTGATTTATTATTTTGCCAAACTGGGATGAACAATTGTTGTAGCTCATCCATGCAGTCTTTAAATGGATGAACAACAACAATTGTTCCTCCCAGTCTGTTGTTCTGCCTGATCTCTGCCTGATCGTGCCCCACCGAACACATTTCCTCATACCTCGATTCCATCCATTGCACATCTACTGTCAACCCTTTAAGAATCACTTGCCTGTCTACCTTGGCTAATTCACGTCTCATACCTTCAAAGTTACCTTTGTTTAAGTTCAGAACCCTTGTTTCTGACTTAATTATGTCACTCTCCATCCTAATGAATAACTCAGCCATATTATGGTCACTCTTACCCAAACGGCCACGCACAACAAGACTGTTAACTAACTCTTCTTCATTACTCAACACCCAATCTAGAATAGCCTGCTCTCTCGTTGGTTCCTCTACATGTTGGTTTAGTAAACTATCCCGCATACATTCCAATAAATCCTCTTCCTCAGCACCCCTGCCCATTTGATTCATCCAATCTATATGTAAATTGATGTCACCCGTTATAACTGTTTTACCCTCGTTGCACGCATTTCTAATTTCCTGTTTGATGCCATCCGCAACTCCACTACTACTGCTAGGTGGCCTGTACGCAACTCCCACTAGCGTTTTCTGGCCCTTAGAGTTTCGCAGCTCTACTCATATCGATTCCACATCCTCCAAGCGAATGTCCTTCCTTTCTATGGCATTAATCTCCTCTCCCATCAGCAACGCTACCCATCCTTTTCCTTTCTATCCATCTGAATATTGAATATCCCTGGATGTTCAGCTCCCTCCCTTGGTCCCCCTGGAGCCATGTCTCCGCGATCCAAACTATAGCATAGTCATTAATAGCTATCTGCACAATCAACTCGTCCGCCTTATTACGGATGCTCTTTGCATTGAGACACAACGCCTTCAGGCTAGTTTTTACAACACTCTTAACAACTGTTTCTTCTTTCCCCCCTACATGTTGGGTCTCAGTGCTTCCCTTCTCTGTCTCCTGCCTCAGACCCTGTCTACTGGCTTTCTCTATTTGAGACCCCCCCCCAACTATTCTAGTTTAAAGTCCCCCAAGTAGCCTTTGCAATTTTCCCTGCCAGGATACTGGTCCCCCTCGGGTTCAAGTGCAACCCATCCTTTTTATACAGGTCACTCCTTCCCCAAAAGAGGTTCCACTGATCCAGAAACTTGAATCCCTGCCCTCTGCACCAGTCCTTCAGCCAGGCATTTATCCTGCACCTTGCTCCATTCCTACTCTCACTGTCTCGTGGCACAGGAAATAATCGTGAGATTGTTATATTTGCGGTTCTTTTCCTTAACTCTCTTCCTAACTCCCTAAGTACTCCTTTCAGGATCTCTTCTCATTTTTTAACCTATGTCATTCGTACCAATATGCACCACGACCTCAGGTTCCTCTCCCTCCCTCCCTTGTCAGGATATCTTGGACAAGTTCAGACACATCCAGGACCCTGGCACCAGGGAGCCAACTAACATCCGGGTCTCCGCACTACGTCCACCGAATCGCCAATCTCACCCCCTAACTATAGAGTCCTCTATTACTAATGTCCTCCTCTTTTTGTCCTTACCCTTCTGAGCAACAGGGCCGGTGTGTGTACCGCAGGTCAGGTCGTTGTTGCTACCCAGGTAGATTGTCCTCCCCAACAGCACTCAAACAGGAATACTTATTTTCAAGGTGTACAGGCACTGGTGTACTCTCTAGCGCCCGCCTCTGCCCCTTGCCTCTCCTAACCGTGACCCCACGCGTCTGCCTCCTGTGGTTTCGGAGCGACTACCTCCCTGTAACTCCTCTCTATGAGCTCCTCACTCTCCCTGACCAGACGGAGGTCATCGAGCTGCAGCTCCAGGTTCCTAACACACTCCTTTAGGAGCCCCATCTCGCCGCACCTGGCGCAGATGTGAACGTCCGGAGGGCTACCCGACTCCATGACCTCCCACATCTGACATCCAGAACAGTAAGCTGCCCTGGCACTCATACTTCCCTTACACTAGATACAACACATAATACAATATACAATACAAGAATACACTACAAAATGCAAAGTACTTTACACTACAAACTGCTGGAATCTGACTGCCAATCAGCTGCATACTCAAGTCCACCAATCAGCGGCTTCATGCACTGCCATGATCATATTGAATGGCGGTGCAGGCTTGAAGGGCCGAATGGCCTACTCCTGCATCTATTTTCTATGTTTCAATGTTTCTAAGTACTCAGAACGAATATCATTTGATTGAACGCTAGCCTGTGGCGATGCATACAGTAATCATTTTTTGGAATAACATTTTTATTAAAAGGAATACATCATAACAACAGTATAACAACTTTTCAAATACACAGCCAACTTATTACAATAAATATACGAATGTTACGAATAGTTCTTATAAACTTCTACTTTTTTTGAAAGTAGAAAAAGAAAAGAATAGATTTTAATCAATAAGAATGGTGATTAAATAATAATTTTGATTATAAAGAAAGAGAAAGAGAAAAGAGAGGAGAAAAACTATATATATATATATATATATATGTCTGTATCCTTGTATATGTATTTAATTAAGATAAAGTATTATATAAAAACAAGAGAGATTATAGTAAACATCTTAATAGTGAATAACACAATTTCAAATGGCGATATCAATGGAGACATGTATACAAACCAAAAAGAAAAACAGAAGAGTTATTTTCATCTAATCTTGCAGGGTACCCATTGAGTTGTGGTGCCAAGAACAGCTATCAAATATTCTGTATATGGAGACCATATCTGTGCAAAGAGTTCGTATTTGTCCATTAGGACAAATCTGATTCTTTCCAAATTCAACGTCTCCAACATTTCCACTGTCCATATTTTAATTGTGGGGGATAATGTTCCCTTCCAAAATTTCAATATTCATTTTTTTTCTATTATCAAACAGTAATCGAAGAACTTTCTTTGGTTCACTGTTAATATTAGATTTGAATCCGGAACTCCTAATATTATTAATTTTGGATCTGGGTCTCGTTTACTTTTAAGAACTTCAGAGATAACTCTAAAGATTTCTGTCCAATAATAATTAAGTTTTATACATGTTACACAACTATGCGTTAATTTAGCTTCCAACTTCTGACATTTATCACAAATAGGAGAAATGTTAGAATTAATTCTATTTAATTTCGTTTTTGAATAATGTAATCTGTGTAATACCTTAAATTGTATCAATATTTGTCTAGCATTTAATGAGCAACGATGTGTACATTGTAGGCTTTCTTCCCAAGTTTCCTTCGTTATAGATAAACCCATTTCATTTTCCCATGTTTGTCGATATATTTCCGAAGTTGGGATTTCCTTATCCAAAATAGTATTATATATATACGCTATTAATTTTTGTGCATTTGGGTGTTTATTAAACAATTCATATAATAATCCTGGTTTTCTATTTTTATAGTCTTGCGTATTTGACATTATAATTTCTAATTTGTAAATACCTAAATATGTTATTTGACTGCAATCCATAGGTATCCTGTAACTATTGAAATGAAAGAAAATGTCCTTCCTTGTAAAAGTGTTCTATCCTTTTAGTTCCTAAACCATTCCAGTGTTTAAACCCCTTGTCCAATACAGAGGGCTTAAACAAAGGATTATTCATAATTGGCAAACAAAGTGACAAATTATCCATATGTGGGGTCTTAACTATTTTTTTCCAAATACGTCTATTGCTATGAATTATAGGGTTATTACCATACATTTGTTTGTACTTCCCTTGGTGCAAAAAGAATCGAACCTACATCAAAAGGCAAACTGTCTTCCTTTTCCATCTTTAGCCAGCTTGGTTCATAATCTAAATTTACCAACCAAAAATTCATATTCTTAATCCGAACTGCCCAGAAAAAATATAGGAAATTTGGTAGTGCTAGTCCACCATTTATTTTAGATTTACATAGATGTTTTTTACTTATCAGATGGTTTTTATAGTCCCAAATACAACTATTAACCAAAGTATGCATATTAAAAAAAAAAAAAAAACATTTTAGGGGGATATTAAGGGATTGCTTGAAATAAATATAACAACTGTGGTAAAACAATCATTTTTATAGCATTTATTCTACCAATCATTGATATAGGTAGTGTTTTCCAATATAAAATATATATTTTTAATTTATTTAATAATTGAGGGTAGTTATATTTAAATAGACAGTTATACGATTTAGATACATTAATTCCTAGATATTTGAGTTTATCCGTGACTATTTTAAGTGGGAATTGCTCTAATATATTTAATTTTATTCCAGTTATAGGCATAATTTCACATTTACTGCAATTAAATCTATACCCAGAAAATGTACTAAACTTAGTTATAACATTAAATAGATTGGGAATACTAATCTCCGGTTTTGTAATATAAATGAAGATGTCATCTGCGTATAGAGATATTTTATTCGTTGTAGTTTTGGTACTATATCCAAATATTTCTGGTTCTGATCTAATCATTTCGGCTAATGGTTCTATTACCAGAGCAAATAGTAATGGTGATAACGGGCATCCTTGTCTACAACCCCTAAAGAGTTTAAATTTTGCTGATAGCATTTGATTTGTTCATATTCTTGCAGTTGAATTGGAGTATGTGATTTTTACCCATTTGGAGACTCTATCCCCCAGTTGAAATTTCTGCATTATTTTAAATAAATATGGCCATCAACCTGGTCAAATGCTTTTTCAGCATCTAAGGATATGACAGCTAGTTCAATATCATTCACACTTTTTGAGTACATGACATTGAATACACGTCTCAGATTATAGGATAAATAGCGTTTTGTAATAAAACCTATTTGGTCATGATGTATTAATTTATTAATCACTAAACATAGCCTCCGAGATAAAATTTTAGTTAGTATTTTTTGATCAGTATTTAAAAGAGCTATTGCTCTATATGATCCAGGGTCTTCCAAATCTTTAGCTGCTTTAGGGATACGTGTAATTGTAGACTCATTTAATGATTCTGGTAACTTTCCTTGTTCATAAGCATATCTATATATTGTTTGTAAGCGTGGAGTGATCCGATCATGAACCTTCTTATAACATTCAACACCTAAGCCATCAGGGCCTGCAGCTTTTCCGTTATTTAATGATCCAATTGATTCTTCAATATCTTGTACTGATATATCAGCGTTTAACAAGTCTCTACCTTCCTGATCTAAACTATTAATATGACATTCTTGTAGGAATGTTTTCATTCCATCTGATTGTCCTGCTAGTTTAGATATGTAAAGATTTTGATAATATTGTAAAAATGTATCATTGATATCTTTTGGTAAAGTCAATATTTCTCCTTGATCAGATCTAATTTTATGTATCATTTTCTCCTCATCTAATTTTCTAAGCTGTCGTGCCAGTAATTTTTGTGGTTTATCCCCAAATTCAAAGTGTAGTTGTTTAGTCTGTTGAAAAAGTTTAATAATCTGATGTGAGTATATTTTATTTAGCTTGTATTTTAATGATGCAATTTTATTACTTAACCCCTTAGAAGGGGATATTGCATTTTCAATATCTAATTGTTTTAGTTCATTTTCCAACTTTTGTTTAGTCTTTCGGTTTTCATTATTGAGCTGATATAATCGCACCACGCATAAATGCTTTAAATGCACCCCAGAGCAATGATGGTGAAATTCCAAGTTTGTCATTAGTTTCAAAAAATAATTTAATCTGTTTTACCAGGTAATCATAACAAGCCCTATCCTTTAATATATGGGAGTTGAGTCTCCAGTTAGTTAGAAGTTTTAATAATTATATCTTTTAATTTTATCTTAAATGTTAATGGAGCGTGATCCGAGATAATAATATTACGATATTTTGAGTCATATGTAAATGGGATTAATTTTGAATCTATTAAAAAATAGTATAACCTCAAGTAGGTTCCAAATACAGGTGAAAAGAATGATTATTCTCGACCTGATGGGTTATCAGTTCTCCAGATATCCTTAACGTTCGCTCTATTAATAAAATAATTTATAAATGTACTTGACTTAGAAGTGGTTTTCCATTTCGATGATGATCTATCTAAATAATTATCTAAGGTACAATTAAAATCACCTCCAATTATTAGATTATGTTGAGCGGATATAGGGATATTATTAAATATTTTATGGAAGAATAATGGATTATCAAAATTAGGACCATATATATTCATAAGGATTACTTTTTTTAGAATATAATTCACCTGTAATTATTATATATCTACCCTCAACATCTTCAATTATTGAGCATTATTTAAAAGGTATACCTTCACGAATAATTATTGCTACCCCTCTAGACCTATGTGTAAATGAAGAGTGATATACTTTGGAAATCCATTTTGCTGTTAATCTATACTGCACGTCTTTTTAAAGGTGTGTCTCTTGGAGAAAAATAATATCAGATTTCAATCAATTTAATTGAGCTAAAACCTTACCTCTTTTAATTGGTTCGTTAATTTCCTTAACATTGCAACTACAGTAGGTGATTCCATCACCCCCAATCCGAGTATTTATATCATACATTTTATTATTAAGGTGGTTTATAATGGAGTAGATGTCTCAGCTCATCCAACCCAACCCTATACCCAGACATCAGATCGATGAAATTTAATATCTGTAACATTGTCTTCTACACACGTCTCCTTGAACTAACTATATAATACCAATCATACTCAAAACCATATAGTATATAATATGAAATAAAATACAGAATATAAAAATAATAATAATAAATGTAAGTAAAGTGGGTGATGTTAATAAAGTGTAAAGGGGAAAAAAGTGACTACAATTATAGTTAGTGCAGTTAGTGTTAATGTAAGCCACACTAGCGTGGCTACTAATCTACGGACTTCCGTGAAACAAAAAGATGTTAATAATTCCAGCTCCGTTTTTGCCTTAAGGCCTATATATGCATATAGTAATCTTACGCAACTGATAAATGCATCTCCAAATACACATTCCTTCTGTACCGCGAAAAGGTACCGCCACTTATCCCTATCGAATGCCTCCTCAGCATCTAATGAGATTACAATCTCAGGGAAATTATCAGAATGTGTTGAATGAGTAATATTTACAAGAGTACGAGTGTTAATAAATAAATGTCGACCCTTAATACAGCCATTCTGTTCCTCACAAATAATACTAGACAAAACCCTGTCTAGACGGAGAGCAATCACATTGGCCAAAACTTTTACATCAGCATTCAATAAAGACATAGGTCTATATGAACCACAGGAAGTGGGGAATGTATGTTTCTTTAAAAGAAGAACTATCGAAGCTATTGCCACTGTGGGAGGTAACAGACCATGTTCCAACGATTCATTGAACATCAACAAAAGTAGAGGTGCCAATTTATTAATAACTTTGCTTACAAACTCTATTTGAAATCCATCAGGCCCTAGGGTTTTGTTAGATTACATTGCTGTTATTGCAAAACGTAGTTCTTCAAGGGAAGGTGGAGCATCCAATTATTATGCACGGTCAGAATCAAGGCAAGGTAAGGCAAGGCAACTTTATTTATATAGCACATTTCATACACGAGGCAGACTCAAAGTGCTTCACGTAAAAACATGTCATACAATAAAATGAAATAATAAAAAAATAAATAAAATAGAAGAATTTAAAGAAAATAATAGCAAAGTAAAAAGTGCATTACAGAAAAGTGAAAAAGTTAAAACTGCAATGTAGTTAGGATTTAGCTAAAAGCTAACGTAAACATAAAATGTTTCAGTCTTGTTTTAAACGTTGTCATAGTTGGGGCAAGTCTTAAATCTTCAGGAAGTTTATTCCAGCTATTTGATGCATAGTAACTAATTCTTGCTTTCCCATGTTTTGTATTTACTCAGGGAATCACTAACAGATCAGTCTCTGAAGATCTTAGTGGTGTAGAAGACTTATATAGTGGAAGTATGTCAGTTATATACTTTGCCCTAAACCATGTAGTGATTTATATGTGAGCAGCAAGATTTTATAATCAAATGCTCTGACATCAATAGGAGTATTCTCAAGATTGGCCAGGAACTGATTAATTTTGGTAGTATCAGCAGGGAATTCTGATTTGTATAGGGAAGAATAAAAGGTGGCATTGATTTCCACAGGATCCGTAACAGTCGTTTTAGAAACATTATTATTTTGAGATAAGACGTTAGGTGAACTGACGTTTTAATCGGTGTGCTAGTAATCGATTTGCTTTGTCAACATGTTCATAATAAGTATCACGAGTTTGTGACAACAGTCGTTCAGCACTTCTGGTTGAAATAAGATCAAACTCCGTCTGATAATTAAGACGCTTCTTAAATAGTTCTGGAGAAGGATTGGATGAACATTATTGAGGGGCTATTAATAGCAGATGTAAGCTCTGTAAGCCAGTTATTGTTAAATGTATTAATTAAAATAGCAACCCCTCTATCGTTAGAATTGACATTGGAGTGGTAGACCTGCCCTACCCAAGAGGACTGCAGCCTATAATGATCTTTAAGTCTAAGATGAGTCTCCTGCAAACGTACAATGCCAGAGTTAAGCCGTTTCATGTGACAGAAAACCCTGGATCATTTAATAGGATTGCCCATACCACGTATGTTCCAAGTGAGAAAACAAATATCCTCCATTATTGCCACAGTACCTTGGAGTTTGGCCAACTCAGTGTCCGAAGCAACCTTACGTTGGCGAGTTGTGCTTTACGGCTTGAAGGTCAACTCTGATTGTGGACAAATCATCGCGCAATGTCGCTCGTAGTTCGGTTTTTAAAATACCTGCGATGTCCTGTCTCAAAGATAATAGAAATTCTAGCTTCAGGACCTCCGTGACGACAACTTGTGGTACTGCCTTTGGCGAGGTAGAGCCATGGGGCGGGGTCAAGGTACCTGTAGACGTGGTCTCTACATGCGAACTATGCCTCTGTTGTTGAGCCACATCACGAGCTCTGGTGCTTTTAGTAGCCATAATAACTCGTCCAAAACTTCAAACAACCAGCGCAAAACCCACCCGAATATCTTTCCTCAAAATTATGATCGAAAAAGCGCCGATGAATAACAGTTATAATCGAAATCTGCAGGAGACTATGACCACAAGTCCTACTCCATAGGTTGCTCAGCAGTGTGCTCACTTTACACATCTTCGTTAGTTGGCAAATTGTTCGCATCTATTCGATATCACGTCAGATTGGAGGAGATTGCTAACGTTGCAATTATCTCCCTCCTCTCTGACATCATAGAAACACAGACAGATAGAAAAATAGAAATTAGGTGCAGAAATAGGCCATTTGGCCCTTAGCACCGCCATTCAATATGATAATCATCCAAAATATCGGTGCTGGCTCGAAGGGCCGTATGGCCTACTCCTTTATCGATGGTCTAGAATCAGTACCCCTTTCCTGCTCTCTCGCCATATTCCATGATTCAGTTAGCCCGAAGAGCTATTAAAAAACTCTCTCTTGAAACATCCAATGAATTGGCCTCCACCACCTTCTGTGGCAGAGAATTACTCATTCGCAACTCTGGATGAAAAGGTTTTTCCTCATCTCAGTCCTAAATGGCCTACGTTTTGAGCCCTTATTCTTAAATTGTGACCTCTGGTTCTGGACTCCCCCAACATTGGGAACATTTTTTTTCCTGGGTCGAGCCTATTCAATCCCTTAAAGCCGACTAAACGCCAATATGACATCTGGCTCTCCCATCTCTGTTCCAAGAACTCGCGACGTCTCCTTGTCCCAAGTACGTTTCCTTTAAACACAACTTAAAGCTATGCCCTCGAGTGTTTGACATTTCAACAATGAGCAAACATGTTCTGTATCTTTAAACTGTCCATGTCACAGAGCGGAAAGCAGCCCGGCTAATCGACCCACCTTTGTATTGCATTTCAAAGCGAACACATGTGGCGAGAATTTCCAAATGTTACCTTCTGTTTTCTGGGCCATAAGGCAGACCGACCACTGCGACATTGCGTGGAGATGAGATACGTTCATATTTCGAAATTGTTTAATTATTTTGTGATTTAATCAGTATGGTATCCTCCGGTTTCCTCAAACGTCCGAAAGACGACCGGGTGTGTAGTTTAATTGGTCTCTGTAAATTGCCTCTAGTTTTTAGGGAGTGAATAGCAAATTGGGACAGCAGAAAACTAGCGTGAGCTGGTAATCAGTGGTCGGCGTCAACTTGGCTGGCCGTGTGCCATTTCCATGATGTATCTCCAATCTAAACTCGCCAACAATAGCTCTGCCGAAGTTAATAACATCCATCGACGACGATCGGATTCGAAGCTCCGTAAATGACAAATGGCTAGCAGTCCATCGCCTTAACCTCTCGCCCCCCTTATCAGTTTTCTTGTAAGTTTGAAATTACGCTCCGGCTCGTACAAATTGATTTTAACTTTCGCACATTTAGTTTTCTGTTCTCTCCTCGCTTGCCACCAGCATTGTTATATTCCGGACTGCTCATATATTATCTATGGGGCGAAGTCGAACATCGGGTCGAAATCCTTCGTTTTCGGCTTCAATAACGCCACAGATGCTGTCTGTCCCGCTGAATCTCCGCTGCAGCTCTGCATTTTCCGAAAGCTTTCAGCATGTGCAGCCTCGTGCGTTGTCCTCTTCATTTTCAGAAATGTGAAGTAAAGCATTTGAAACAACAGTGGCTGATGGAACTAGGAACAAATGAAAGCCCCTAGTGCTATATTCCGTTCGGCAAAATGATTAACAACTTACACGCAGGATGCCTGGATCACGAATGGGAGATTCTTTACCCAACATTCCCTGCTGATATAAAATGCCAACTCATTAACATATACATGAATATGTATGATTACATTACACTGCTATCCTGTTTTAAACTATTAAATATAAGTACTCTGTTACAATTTTATTGTTGTGATACTCGACTTAAAGCAGTATTTATGAACTCTTACATGATAAACATGATATATACCCCGACATTGACCAGAGGAATCTGTTTCTTTGTCTGTACTAATTGAACTTTGTGTTTGAATCACAGTGGTCTCTTGCCACTGACGTTCGGAAGGCAACTCAGGGATTAGGACTTCATGCTGAATATTTCGTTCAACTTTGGCTGGAATTATTTGATCAACATGAACAATTTGATCCTATCTCCAACTTGAGCTATGTGTCCTTTTGTTCATAACACTTCCACGACTTCCCCCAACATCCCATTGTCTCGGCTGGACGTGCTGGGTGGAGAGAGAACACGAACCTGCTCATCTGGCTTGAAGTACCTCCCCTTTTTGTGGGGGTCAAAATAGCGTTTCTGACAACTGTTTTTGCTCAACTCTCAAGACAAATAGGGTTGAACTCGACAGGCGCATTCTTAGCCTTTTCTTCATCAACAGTTCTGCAGGTGTATTGTGTGTTGTGTGGTTCTGTTCTTCAGCAAGAAACTAGCCAAACGATGTTTCATGCTGAGCTTTGAACTACCCTGCAAAACCTGTTTCTAGATAGCATTTTTGACAACTCTAACAGACCTTTCCGTCGCCCCGTTGGAGGCTGAATGGTATGGGGGAACAAGTGTGTGTTTTACGCCATTCCGCTGCATGAACTATTTGAACAGACCAGAAAAACATACAGTGCGGTATGTCTTTATAAACAACCCTTCTTGAATCCCATATTCACAATGTATTTGGCCTTGTCCTCGTCAAACTTCTCGGCTACTTCAAATAAACCATCAATTTCGTGAGAACTATCTCCCACATACAAAACCGTCTGCCCTATCCAATATCGGCAGCTATCTATTCAAAATACGTTTACTGTATACCGTATCACTCAGAATACACCCCCGCAACTTTCCTACCACAAATATTCACTGCTCTACGGATCATTTCCACTTACCAGTCATTTGTAACCTCACCCATGATTTCGTGAGGGCTCATGCAACTTCTTCTCTATCATCCCACATTGAGTTATTCTACGTTATCAGGCCTAGGAGGTGCAACCATGTCCATAGCGTTAGGACGACTATCGCCTATTAAATCGTCAAGCGGTCTGTACTCAAGACATGCCTATCTATCATTTCGTTCCCCAGTATTTACGTATTTTTCCACAGAAGCGTAAAACAGAAGCGAAATACTAGTCGAAGATCTTGTTCATCTTATGCGGCTCGCCACTTTGATGATCACAAAAAATTCTGCGGTGGATTCCATCTCGCCAGTTACCCTCTTTCCCATAATGTACTAACTCCTTAATCCGATCTACCAGAAGTACAACTTGCCACCGTTTTTCCCTCCTGAGTGACTTCTTACACGTGTTCCTCGGTCCTCAATAATCCAGTGATGCACTTGGACCCAGCTGCCTATAGCCAAGCCAATCCTTCTTCCTTCCGATGACGTGAGCCTCAACATTATGCCCCTGTCCAAATTAGGACACCTGAACGGAAACCTCTGGGGACTTTGCGTCCCGCCCAAGGTTTCCATGCAGTTCCCGGAGGTTTATTGTCCGTCTCTCTTATGGTCGAAAGTGGTTTCCGCTTCTTCTAAGTTCCGGCGATTATTTCAAAAAAATCAAAAACGGCCGCGACTAAAAATAGGTTGCAGTTTAAAAACGGTATTTTTTTTATCAAAGCCATTTGCGATGCTAGCAACCACTGGTGGTTGCCGGAGTTTGCCGGTAGTGGAAGTTAAGACCTTTTTTTTCACCCAGTTGTATTCCACCAGGGAGGTCTTACCTTCCACTACGTGGAATCCCCGGCAACCACTTTCAACTAGCATCGCAACCGGCTTCGACTAAAAAATTACCGGTTATTAAAATGGCAACCTATTTTTAGTCGCGGCCGGTTTAGAATTTTTTGCCCGGAACATAGAAGAAGCGGAAACCACCATCGACCATTAGGCAGACTGACCAAAACCTCCGGGATCCTCTGGGAACCGCAAGGAAACGTTCGGTGGGGCGCAAAGTCTCCAGAGGTTTCTGTTCAGGTTTCCTAAGTGGGACATTGACATAACTCGTCATTCAGTCATCGTTATCTGCCTTGCCATCTTATCTTATCTTATCTAATCTTATCTTATCTTATCTTATCTTATCTTATCTTATCTTATCTTATCTTACAATCCATCTATCTTATATTATCTTATCTTATCTTACCTTATCTTACCTTATAACTATTAAAACTCTCGATGATGGTGTCGTTTTCTATTTCGCGAATATTCTTTTCTTTTTTTTTGTTTTGTATTTGGTTTTTTTTTGGTTTCATTTTTGTTAGCAGTAAGCACAATAGTGTGGTACCTAAGTACCTAATACACACATACATATTTCCATTCTTGTACAACTTCGTACTTTTGATTTAATAATAAAAGAACAGTGAGAGGAAAAAAAAAGAGTGTCGGAATAGATAGACAAGCGAGTAGACAAAAAAAGAAATAAAGGTCAGAGATGAGAAGCTAAAAAGTTTGAAAGACAAGGAGAAAGTAATGAAAAGAGAGATTAGGAGAGATCTACCTATTTCGTATTTTTGCCCATCCGTCACACGGATCTAAACCATTTAATTTCTAAGGTTATGTTATGTTGCACCATATGCTTGTAAAACGTTGATAAAAAGGAGACCAAGTCTTTAAGAATAGGTCTACTTTCCCTAGTAGGAGGAATCTCATTTCTTCAACAGGTAGCATTTCAGACATATTTGAAATCCACATTTTGAATGTTGGCGTGGTTGCGTTTTTCCAAAATTTGAGTTTTTTTTTATTGCTGTTATTAGACCGTAAATAAGAGAAGCTTCTTTGAATATAGTTAGTTTACTTCCATCTTCCAATGATCCAAAGATAATCAGTTCTGTATTGGGGTTCAATTTTGTGTTAAATATTTTTGTAAAAATTTCAAAAATGTCATTCCAAAATTTGTAGAGTTTTGCACAAGAGACAAAGGAATGTGTTATAGTGGCATTTTGAGTTAGACATTTGTCGCAGAAGGGGGAAGCATTTGAAAATATTTTAATCATTCTAGTTTTGAATGATATAGTCTATGTAAAATGTTAAATTGAATTAGGTTATGTCTTACATTATTGAACATTTATTTACATATAATACTTTTTTTTCACATCTATCGTTCTGAATTTTTATCAATAACTCTTGTTCCCAGTCCCTTCTAATTGCCTCTGTCCTTGGTGTTTCTCTATTTAGAATTGTATTATATAAGATATAGAATTGCTTGATTCTACCTTTCTATTCATTCCTTCCTCCAATAAATCGGGGATTAAAGTTTGATATCCTTGTATATATTGTTTCAAATAATCTTGAATTTGTAGGTATTTGAAATATTGATTATTTTTCAAATTATATTTTAGTTGTACTTGTTCGGATGATAAACGTTTTCCCATTTCATACATATCTCCCATCGTTTTAATTCATATTATTCCCCAATGGATAAACGTTTTATCAATAATGGATGGTTTGAATGAGGGATTATTATCTTTTGGAGAAGAAGCGATCATTTTCTTAATATTAGAGTTAGTTTTATTTGTTTCCAAATTCGTATTATACTGCGAATAATTGGATTCTTCGTATATATTATATTGTTCAGTTTCATCGGGAAAAGAAGGATCGCTCCTATATTACAAGTGGAACGATCCTCTTTCTCCATTCTTATCCAATCTACATGTTGGGCAGAACTGTCCACCCAATAGATTATATTTTTAATATTCACTGCACAATAGTAATACAATAAGTCAGGGAGTGTCAGTCCCCCTGATTCTGTAGATTTACACAAGTGTTTTTTTTTTATTCTGTGTGATTTATAATCCCATATGTAGTTTATAATATCAAAGTCTAGTTTTTTTTAATATTGTTTAAGGTATGTATATTGGTATTGATTGAAATAGGTACAATATTTGTGCTAAGACGTTCATTTTTATCGCGTTTATGCTGCCTATTAAGGACATCGGCAGTGTGTTCCAAAATTTAATCACCCATTTAATTTTGTTAATAAAGGCATATAGTTTGCGTTGAGTAATGATTTATATTTCCTAGTGATTTAGATGCCCAAATACTTAAATTTGTCTGTTGCAATTCTAAAGGGGAATTTCAACAAAATGTGTCGGCTCTTGCAGTTTTATTGTCATAATTTCGCTTTTGTTCTAATTTATTCTATATCCCGAAAAATAACCAAATTCCTCTATTACATTTAGTATATTTGATATGCTAATTTGAGAATGTATTATATATAGTAATATTTCGTCTGCATATAATGACATTTTATTACTTGACTGTTTGGTATTATATCCATGAATATTCGGATGACTTCTTATACTTTCTGCTAAAGGCTCTATCACTAGTGCAAATAGCAGGGGCGATAGAGCGCACCCATGCCTATTGCCCCTTGCTAATTAGAATTTCGGGGATAATATATTATTAGTCAGTATTCTAGCCGTCGGCTTATCTTATAATAATTTTACCCATGCGATAAAGTTATCTCCCATGTTATTTATTTGCAATACTTTGAATAAATATTTCCATACTACTTAATCGAAAGCTTTTTCTGCATCCAATGAAATAATTGCTAGTTCTTCTTCAGTATTATGTGAGTACATTATATTAGACAGCCGTCTTAAATTGTTCAATGAGTATCTCTTTGGCATAAACCCTGTCTGGTCCGGTTTATTAGTTTGCTAACATATTTACTCAATCATCTCGCTAGGGTCTTTTCTAATATTGTTTGATCTGTATTTAGGAGTGCAATAGCTCTATATGAGCCTGGCTCTTCTAGATCGTTATCCTTTTTTGGTATAAGTGTAATCGTTGACTCAGTTAGTGTTTCTGGTAGTTTCTTTTCTTTAAAAGCGTGTATGTATAAATCTTGCAGGCGTGGAGAAATTACCTCGTAGAATCTTTTATATAATTCATTACTAAAGCCCTAGTCCTGGCGCTTTGCCATTATTCAATGAATTTATTGTTTCTTCTATTTCCTGTAGTGTAATCTGAGCTCCTAATCCTTTTTGTTCCACCATATTTAATTTTGGAAGATTACAATTTTCTATGAAATTTGTAATTTGAGTATTATTTGCAGAGGTTTTCGATGTATATAAATTTTGATAAAATTGAGCAAATCTTTTATTAATATCTTTAGGTAGTGTTAGCAATTCCCCTTTGTCTGATTTAATTTTAGTAATTGTATTTTCTGTGTCCCGTTTTTTCAGTTGGCGTGCTAAGACTTTATGTGGTTTATCACCAAATTCGATATTTTCTTGTTTTGTAGTTTGAAATAATCTTATTATTCTAGCCGATAAAATGGTATTTAATTGGATTTTAGTATTATTATCTTATTATGTTTATCTATAGTTGGTTCTTTGGCATTTTCTAAATCTAGTTGTCTAATTTCTTGTTCTAACTGCAATTGTTCAATGTTATTCTTTTTATTTTGGAAAGCTTGATATGAGATTATAGTTCCTCTAATAAATGCCTTAAAAGTTTCCCATAATATAGAGCGTGAAATATCTGGTGTATCATTTGTCTCAAAAAAGAATTCCATCTGCTCTTTTATATATGTTCATCCTTGTGAGTTGTTTAAGATTTGGGTGTTATACCTCCAAAACGATTTTTTATCAGGCATTCCATCTAATTCTAAAGATGAAAAGTTAGCGGGGAATGATCAGAAATCACACTATTATGATATTTAGAATTATATGCATATTGAATTTGTTTCGTGTGAATTAAGAACTAATCAATACGTGAATATATTTTATGTACCGTTGAATCAAATGAATATTCCCTACCTACTGGTTTAGCGATCCTCCATACATCTGTTATATTGGTATTTTTCATGTATGTATTTAGGAGTTCACTAGTTTTAGATGTTATGTTAATCCTTTTTTGTTTTGCTGATTTATCCAGATGTGGATCTAAACACAATTCAAATCCCCTATTATCACATTTCTGTAAATGCATCCAAAATGTTACTAAATAATTGGGGGTTGTCAAAATTAGGAGCATAAATATTTATCAAAGTAAGTGGAGTACAATAAATTTCTCCCGTGACTATGACGTACCTCCCCTCTTTATATGCTATGGCATTCTTTAATTTAAATGGTATACCATTACGAATGATAATACCCGTGCCTCTTGATTTAGCAGTAAATGAAGAGTAGTATGTTTGCCCAATCCAATTTGCCTTTAATCTTATCTGTGTTTGATATTTCAGATGCGTGTCTTGTAAGACAATGATATCGCTGTTTAAAGCTTTTAATTGGGCAAATATGTTACCCCTTTTAATTTGTTCATTAGCGCCCCTTATATTCCAACTACAAAACGTGATTCCTCCAGTTTTCTTTTGTTTTTCGTCTTGCATTATGGATCATGTTAATACCTTTATTTCAAATGGTGCAACCAAGTACTTCATAACTCTACGTGAAGGATGGTCATCCCCAGCTCTTAAGTTTTGTTGGCATCTCCCCTTCAGAATAGACCTTGAAAAAGACCAGAAAGTGTAGAGTCGTGAAAAGATAATTAACAAACAAAAAGTCATATAATAATATCCAAAATAAAGATATTATAATTAAAAACAAACCACCAACAGATGGTAGAACAATTCTTGTTGACTTCCGTAGATGTTTTATATGTTTCGCTCTGTCCCCTTATATAATAAAATGCATTCCAATAGATAGATTAGAAATATATCTTTAACGAGGAAAAACAAAATAAAAAAGAGTTTCCAAGTATATGTTTAGATATAACAGTAATTATGTTAATTATATATCCATATGCCTATCGATGATTATATATCCATATGCCTATCGATATGCCTAGATCTATTACAATTACCTGTAAGTCCCGAACATTTGCATCAGACAACAGCAGGTACCAAGGGGTTAACCAGATTCAGACCCTTGGATAACTTCCTAGTATCTGAGTCTCCTCCCCCACTTTGTGCGCAATTTAGACTAAATCTACTACATCCATAACATTTGTAAGTATGTTATCAGTACCTATCAATCATATTTAACTCGTTATTGTTATATTTAGCGAATAATTAACATCATGAAATAAACATCTGCCATTATTAAGCTGTGCCTTAATATTACACATTTTTATTAATATTTTATGTTAGTATGTAATTGTGTGTTTCTTAAATCATAAATTTCTATATACACGTTCACTGATAATATTTTCCATATTCTCAAGTTATTTTCCCCGCAACAGTTTTTCTTCTATGTCAATCCTTTGTTGAAATGAAACATGAAATCCGACCTTGAATTAACATTCCAAAGATATAATGACTAGACAACGCCTCGAAGAAAGTTATCCATCTTAACCAGAGCAGTATTTTTTGTATGTTAAAAAAAAAGAAACACAGTTCTTTCTTCGTCGTTTCTCCTCTGTGTTATTGTAGGAAACCAACTCAAATTAATCAGTAGACCTCCTTTGTGATACTTTGTGCATAATTAAATACCTCTTCTGGATCCGTGAATGCACGTACAACATGGTTATAAGCGATTCTCAATTTCGCTGGATATACTATCCCATATCTCACTCCCGAGACCTCTTTTAGTAGTTTTCTCGTGTTTGTAATCTTGTCCCTCTTTCAATGACTTCAGCTGGAAAATCATGGAAGAATCTTAGTTTGTCTTCTCCAAACATCAAATTCACTTCATATGGAATCTTTTTCATAATTTCTTCCAGGGTTGAAATGTTATAGAATTTCAGAATAATCTGTCTTGGGAGGGAAGTTGAGCTTGCTTGAACCTTATGTCAGACCCGGTGAGTCATATCTATTCTCGGTGCATCAGGCAGCTTCAGGACTTGTTTGAGTAAGTTGGCAGCAAACTCCTGAAAGTCCTGTCCACTCTCCTTTCCTTCTTTTACTCCAACTGTCCTCAAATTTTGCCTCCTTGATCTTGCTTCCAAGTCCGTACAATTATGCTTCATTTTAGCAAGCTCCCTCCCAGTGCTTTCATGTTCCTTTTTAAGTCTATTTATCTCCTTAGCCATCTCAGTTATCGTATTATATATTCCTTCCATAGCCGCATCAGTGGACTTTAACATTGCGTCCAGCTTTTAATTACAGTCCTTGTCAACCCGCTTAATTGTTTTGTTTAAATCCTCCTCAACCTCAACCACACGTTTGCTTAAGTCATCCATTTTCCCCATCAGCGTATCATTACCTTGTTTAATTTTTTTTCAGAGAGGCTTTTGTCCAACGCGACATTCCCCTCCTGTATCACTTCAGAAATATCTTCAGTGACTGAAGTTAATACTGACTTTTCCAATTGCTCTCTTTGTTCCTCCATTGAAGTCATTTCTGTAGAATATTTCGAAAGGCAGCTTCTTCTTCTGAGCTTCCAGCTGATGCTTGAGGGGATTGAGGAGTCTTTCCAAGTTTTTTCAAGCAGTCTCTTGTAGCAGGTCTTGAAAGAGGTTTTACAGGCTTCTGGCGAGGTTTCACTTTTTTTTCATTTAAAACTGCCGTTATTCTCTGTTATCAGCAGATATCTGATAACACACAATTAAATAGCAGTTCCGATAGTATATTTTATAACTCCCCCGTCTTCCAACTCTTATTTTAGCACATTAAAACATTCTTCGGGAGCAGAGCAAAACAGCATCGTCCCTCACCCCACCATTCACGCCGCAGGAAGTTCTATTTCGCGAATAATTGGTTTAGTTGTAAGTGAATCTCCTCCTCCAAAATTTGCATCAACTAAACAATTTTTAGGTATCCCAGTAGAGATTTTCGTCCTCCAATCAGTGTTTGTAAAATGAAAACATTCGGTTCAACCTCTCCCTGCTTTTTCGGTAAAAAACTAAAATAATTTCTAAATGTCAAAAACCCAAACTAGTTCTCGCTGATAGAATGTTGGTGAACGTTCCATCGTGTGATGTCACAATGCCCAATGCTCACAGATGTCCAATCGCAATGGACTTATTTACATCTGATTTTGCCCAAGCCCCAGCCCCCCTCCCCAGCCTCATGTCGCTGCACCTTCCATTATGTGATGTCACAATGCCATCCCTCACAGATGGCCAATCGCAATGGAACCCATTGACAATTGCCTTTGCCCCACATATGTGACTAGGGGAACTCTGTACCACTATCCCCCTCACATGTGACTAGGGGGACACTGTACCACATCCCCAACACATGTAACTAGGCGACTCTGTACTACTACACCCCACACATGTGACTAGGGGGACACTGTGCCATTTCCCCCCACACATGTGACTAGGGGGCACTGTACCTCATCCCCAACACATGTGACTAGGGGGACACTGCACTACCTAATCCCCCACACTTGTGACTAGGGGGACACTGTACCACTTCCCCCCCACACATGTGACTAGGGGACTCTGTACCACTATCCCCCACACATGTGACTAGGTGGACACCATACCCCTTCCCCCCTACACATGTGACTAGGGGAACACTGTGCCACTTCCCCCCACACATGTGACTAGGGGGACATTGCTGGCTCGCGTTGCCTTTGAATTCTTTTCCAGAACACTCTTCCCCAGCGGTCATTCGGACTTCGTTTCTCGCCAGCGATCAATCTAAACGCTGGATTTCTGCCGTTTTTTTTATTTTGCATTTGACACGTTTGTTTTGAAAATTTATTTATATTTGAATAATTATTTTTATTAAGCTCTGCGTTATTTGCTCTGCCTAAGTAACACACATTTCCCTTTTTTTATTATTCTCTCTTTTTTCAAAGGACTCCATTACTCCACTTTGAAGAGGTAATTGCTTTTCTGTTTTCAAACTTTGCCGTTATTTTCTTTTCCGATTTCCACAGCCGTGTTCTTCAAGTGTTATCTTTATTTTCTATTTAATTCATTTTGAATAGATAATTGCCTGTGTTGAAAACATTGCGCTTATATGATCTGCTGTTTTAGACAAGTGATAATTTTATTTCATTTTCTGATTTTCTTTGCTAATCTATAATTTACATTAGGCAAATAAGTTTATGAAAATGCTTTTAAAAAACCCAGTAAAAATCCGTGTTTTTTAATGCTCTCTTTATTTCGATTTACAGCATTTTTAACCGTTTTAAGAGTTCTCTGTTATTTGCTCCGCTGCAATTACCCACATTTTTCACCGTTTTCTATTAAATTCTTTCATTGTTTTTGATTTCATTCTACAGGAAAAGCTCCATTTTGATTTCCATTGACAATTTTGATTAAATAAACAATTCATTGTGTTTGATTTTATTGATTTCGATGTTTGATGATTTGGTGCCGGTTATGGCATTGAATATATAGGTTATGTGGTTATATATCCTGCCGTGGGAAATTATCTTTACTTGTTTGTTGTTTGACATGAGTGTTACTTTCCACATTGGTCTATTGTCGAGTTATTTTGCACGTAAGCATTGACTGCATTTTCTCAGGAGTTGCAGTGGACTTAAACATTCTGTAACCATCAGTGATTATCAACTGGATCTTAAGATGGATGAAAGGTCAGAATTTGAATCTATTTGGGGCCAGTGCAGTGTTTTTTTTTTAAATTATTGATGCATAGGTACTTCTGTTTTATCAGCATGCCCTATTACCATGAAGTTCAAATGCTGCCTTTTTGTCCCGAGCTGTAACTGTCACATCATTTCCAGATATTTAGACTCAACGTCTTTGAGATTTGCGAGAAATAAAGCAAGGACAGCATGGAACAAGCGACACAACCAGAAGTTGATAGAAATCACATAATTCGGTATACAATAGCAAATCACTTTTTTATTAATATGTTCTTGGATTGATAGATAAAGTTGTCAATTAGAAGTTTATAAATATCTATATCGTAAGACATATCTCATATTTTAAAATCATGCACAGAAGCAGGAGCAAAGGAGTTGCAGGATGGTCAAGGGGATCCGCAAAGGGACGTTGACAAGGGGTAAGGAGCAGAAGTGAACAAGAGACACACAATGAAAGGACTGAACGCCTTGAGGATCTCCGAAAAATAACAGGTTTGCATGGAACAAGAATCACAACAATATGTTGACAAAATACGGCCAAAACGGTACACAACAGCGTTATGTATTTTTTAATCATATGTTAATTTATTGATCGTTATAATTGTCTGTAGACGTTTTATAAATTTCTATCATCGATAAAATTGTCTTTACAAGTTTATAAATACCTACATCGTGATAAGCAACTCTCCTTATTTACATTATGTCAAGAGATGGGAGCAGGTGTTGCAGGATGGTCAAGGAACACCGCAAAGAGACGTTGAGAAGCAGTAAGGGCAGAAGGAAACCAGAGGCACAACATGAAAGGACTGAACCTCCTGATGTTCTGCCAAAATAATGGAAGTTTGCATGGAACAAGAAACACAACAATACGTTGACAAATAGAGCCAAAACGGTACACAATAGACTGATGTCCTTTTTAATTATATGTTAATCCACCGATGATTATAATTGTCTTTAGAAGTTTATAAATGTCTATAAAATAGATACAACTCGTCTTTACAGGTTTATGAAGAACTACCTTGTTTTATATATCTTTCTCTTTGTTTTACATTGTGCAAAGAAATGGGAGCAAACGATTTGCTGGATGGTCAAGGAACAACACAAAGGGACGTCAAGAAGCAATAATGAGCAGAAGGGCACAAGAGACCGGCAGAATGCACGGGAGGAAGGTGCCAAAATACAGCCAGATTGGTACATAGCACGTTGTCTTTTTTAACGATATGTTAATGGATTGAAAGATAAAATTGCCTTTAGAAGGTTATAAATATCTACAAAAGATTAAATTGTCCTTTTTAATCATGTTATTTTCTCTGCCCATCTCTTTGTGTCTCAACACCCCCTCGCTCTAACCCCCCCTCCCTCTCCCTCTCTAGCCGCGCCTGTGAGGGGGGCTAAGCATGAGTGGATAGGGCGGGGGATGGGATAAATGTCTATGTTATCTTATCTATTTATCCATACTTATTTAAAACTGTGTGTGTGCCGTCATTGTGGGTATCACTCCTCTTTCCTCACTCCTCTCTCCCTCTCTCACCTCACCCTTCTCTCCTCCGCCTCACCCTTCTTTCCTGCGCCCTCTCTCTCCCATTCCATATTCCCTTCAACCCTCTCTACTCACCCTCTCTCCTCACCCTCCTTCCCCATTCCCTATTCCCCTCACCCCTCTCTCCTCACCGCTCTCCTCACTCTTCACTCCTCCCCTCCCCTCACCACACTCCTCACTCCTCTCTCCCCCACACCCTTCTCTCCTCACACCTCTCTCCCCCTCTCTCCTCACCCTCTCCACTCTATCCTCTCTCTTCACCTCTCCCTCCTCAATCCTCACTCCTCTCTGCCCTCTAACCTCACACTTCACTCCTTCCCCTCTCTCCTCCCCCTCTCTCCTCACCCCTCACTCCTCCTCTCTCCCCACACCCCTCTATCCTCATTCCTCTCTCCCCTCTCTCTCCTCACTACTCTCCCGAAACACTCTCCCCTCTGTCCTCATCCCTCTCTCCTCACTCCTCTCTCCCCCTCTCACCGCACCCCTCTCTCCTCGCCGTCACCCCTCTCCTCCGCCATCTCTCCCCATTACCTATTCCTCTCACCCCTCTCTCCTCACCCTCCTCCTCATCCCTCTCTCCTCACCCCTCTCTCCTCACTCCTCACTCATCTCTCCCCCTTTCACCTCGCCCTTGACTACCCCGCTCTGCTCACCCCTCTCCTCCCTCCTCTCTTCCCCATTCCCATCACCCCTGTCTCCTCACCCCACCTCACCACTATACCCTCGCCCCTCTCCCCTCACCCTCTTTCCACACCCCTCCCCCCTCACCCCTCTCTCCTCACCCCTCTCCTAACTCTCCACTCCTCACGCCTCACACCTCTCATCTCATCCTTCCCCCCTCCCTCCTCACCCCATTTCCTATTCCCATCACCCCTGTCTGCTCTCCCCTCTCCCCTCTGTTCTCATTCCTCTCTGCCCCTCTCCCCTCACCTCTGTCTCTTCACTCCTCCTCACCCTCTCTCCTCACCCGTCTCTACTCACCCCTCTGTCCCCACCCCTCTCTCCTCACCTCTCTCTCAACACCCCTCTCCTCCTCCTCTCGATCTCCCCCTCTCCTCACCCCTCCCAATTTCACCCTCCCCGCTCCCCCCTCCCCATCCCCATCCTCCTCTCTCCCGCTCCCCTTCCCGCCCCTCTCCTCCCCGTTTCACTCTCTCCCTATCTTTCCCTCCCCCCTCCCTTCCCCTACCCCTCTCTCCCCATTACCCATCCCCTCTCTTCACCCTTCAAACACCCCCTTCCCCACCTCCCCATCCCCGGCTCTCTCCCTCCCCTCTCCCCACCCCTTCTCCCCCTACCACATCTACCCCCTCCGCCCATGTGTGTGTGTGGAGTGGCTAGTGTGCGTGTGATAGGTTGTGGTGAATAGATGGATTTCATTTACATATCCCTCTCCCTCCCTCTCCCCCCTCCCCTCCCCTCCCTCCCTCCCTCCCCCCCCCTCCTCTCTCTCTCTCTCTCTCTCTCTCTCTCTCTCATCTCTCTCTCTCTCTCTCTCTCTATCTATCTCTCTCTCTCTCCCCTCTCTCTCTATCCGATTTCTCTCTCTCTCCCTCTCTCGCTCCCCCCATCTCTCCCCCACTCTCTATTCCCCTCTCTCTCTCATCCTTATCACTCACACCTCTCTCTCCCCTCTCCCCCTCTCCCCCCACCCTCTCACCCGCACTCTCTCTCCCCCTCTCCCCACTCTCTCTCCCGCCATCTCCCCTCCCTATCTCTCCACTCCCTCTCTCCCCCCTCCCTCTCTCTCTCCCCCTCTCACACCCACTCTCTCTCCCGCTCCCTCTCGCCCTCTTTCCCCCACGTTCTCCCCCCTCTCCCCTCCCTCTCTCCCCTCTCTCTCCCTCTCTCTCTCCTCACCCTATTTTCTCACTCCTCCCCTCTCCCCTTCTCTCCCCCCCTTACTCTCCCCCCTCTTCCCCTCTCTCTGCCCTCTCTCCTCATCTCTGTCTCCCCCTCTCTCCCCCTCCTCTCTCTCTCCTGCCCTCCTCCATCTCTCACTCTCTCTTCCTTCATCTCCCCCTTCCTCTCTCTCCCCTCTCTCTCTCTCTCTCTCTCTCTCTCTCTCTCTCTCTCATCTCTCTCTCTCTCTCTCTCTCTCTCTCTCTCTCTCTCTCTCTCTCTCTCTCTCTCTCTCTCTCTCTCTCTCTCTCTCTCTTTCTCTTTCTCTTCACTCCTCTCTCACTCTCTCCCTTCCGCCACCCCCCCCCTCCCCCCATCCCCTTCTCTCCGTTCCCCCCTCCTACCCATCCCCAATCTCTCCCCATCTCCTCCCCCTCTCCCCCTCTCCTTCACCCTCCCTTCCAAACCTGTGTGTGTGGGGTGGTTACTGTGTGTGTGAAGCCGCAGGAACCCCCTGCAAATATCTACCTGACTCCCCCTTCACCGTACCCGCTCCTCCCTTCCCTATCCTCATCTTCATCTCCCCTTTTTCCCTACCCTCTCCTCCCCCTCCCACTCTCTCCCTATCTCTCCCCTCCCCCCCTTCCCCCTACCCCGTTCTCCCCCTTCTCCATCCCCTCCCTCCACTCCTCACATCCCCTCCTTCACATCCCTATTCTCGGCTCTCTACCTTTCCTCCTCCCCACTTCCCAATCCCCCCCACCTCCACCCTTCCTCCACACCCCTCTCTGATCCCTCCTCTCTCCTCATTCCCTATTCCCCTCACGCCTCTCCTCACTCCTCTCCCCTCACCCCTCACCCCTCTCTCTCCACCCCTCTCTCCTCACCCCTCTCTCAACACCCGTCTCCATCTCTCCCTCTCCTCACCCCTCTCCCTATCTCCTCCTCCTCTTCCGTTTCTCCCCCTCCTCTATCCCTCTCTCCCCCTTCCCCATCCCGTCTCTCCACCCCTCGCACATCCCCACCGCACCTCCCCACCCCCAGCTCTATCCCGTCCCTCCTACTCACCCTCCCCAATCTCTCCCCATCCCCATCCTTCCTCAGTACCCCTCTTTCCTCACCCGTCTCTCATCACCCCTCTCTCCACCCCTCTCTCCTCACCCCTCTCCCGATCTCCTCCCCTTCTCTCCCCTCCTCCTCCTCCCGTGGAGGTGGACTCCGCGCTCTCCTCCCCATCCCCCTCTCTCCCTTCCCCTTCCATTGCCATTCCCGCCACTCTCCCCCCCCTCTCACTCCACCCCCTCTGCCCTCCAACCCCCTCTCCCCTCCCCTCTAACGCCCTCTCTCTCCACTCCCCCTCTCCGCACCCCGCCCCCTCCTTCCCTCCCTCATCACCCTCCCCACCCCCCATTCCCCCTTATCCTCTCCCCTCTCCCTATCCCCCCTCTCTCTCCCCCGTCTCTCTCCCCCTCTTTTTGCCCCATCTCTCTCCCCTCTCTCTCTCCCCATCTCCCCTCCCTCTCTCTGTCCCTCTCCTCCCTCTCCTCCCCCTCCCTCCCCCTTCTCTCCCCCTCTCTCCCCCTCTTCCCTCTATCTCTCACCCCCTCTTCCCCCTCTCTCTCCCCTCCTCTCTCTCGCTCTCCTCTCTCTCTCTCTGCCCTCCACTCTCATTCTTCCTCTCCCTCCCCTCCTCTCTGTCCCCTTCTCTCTCTCTCTCTCTCTCTCTATCTATCTCTCTCTCTCTCTCTCTCTCTCTCTCTCTCTCTCTCTCTCTCTCTCTCTCCTCTCTCTCTCTCTCTCTCTATCTCCTCTCCTCCCTCAGTCCCTCTCTCCCCGCCTTTCTCCCTGTCTCCTCTCTCACTCTTTCTCTCCGCTCCGCTCTATCTCTCTCCTTTCCCCTACTTAACGCTCCCCTCCCCATCCCCTTCTCTCCCTTCCCCCCACTCCTTCCCCATCCCCAATCTCTCCCCATCTCCTCCCCCTCACCATCTTCCCCTCTCCTTCACCGTCTCCGTCTCCTGCAACCCCCCCCCCCCCTCTCGCACCCCCCTTTCCCCACCTGTGTGTGTGTGGAGGGTGGTTAGTGTGTGTGTGTGAAGCCGCAGGACCCCCCCCCCCTTCAAACACGCGTTGGGGAAACAGTAACTATTAAAACTCTCGATGTTCGTGTCGTGTTCTATTTCACGAATATTCGTTTTAGTTGTAAGTGAATCTCCTCCTCCAAAATTTGCATAAACTAAACAATTTTTACATATCCCGGTAGAGTTTTTCCTCATCCAATCAGCGTTTGTAAAATGAAAACATTCGATTTAACCTTTCCCTGCTTTTTCGGTAAAAAAACTAAAATAATTTCAAATTTTAAAAACCCAAACTGCGTGTCGCCCACAGAATGTTGGTGAAAGTTTCATCGTGTGATGTCACAATGTCCAATGCTCACAGATGGCCAATCGCAATGGACTCATTTACATCTGCCTTTGCTCCAGCCCCAGCCCCCCTCCCCCGCATGATGTCACAGCACCTTCCATTCTGTGATGTCACAATGTCATCCATTAAAGATGGCCAATCGCAATGGAACCTATTTGCATATGCCTTTGCTCCAGCCCCAGCCCCGCACTCCACAGCCTGTGTCGAAGCGTGTGATCACCCTTCTCTCCTCACTCCTCTCTCCTCCCGCCTCCTCCTCCCGCCTCCTCCTCCAGCCCACCCCCCCTCTCCCCCATTCGCTATTCCTCTCACCCCTCTCCCCTCACTTCTCTCCCCTACCCCCTCTCCCCTCACCCCTCTCTCCTCACACCTCTCCCCTCACCCCTGTCTCCCTCTTCACCCTCCGTACGCTCGCCCCCATCCTCATCCTCTTCTCTCTCCCTTCCCCGCTCCCCACTCTCTCCCCATCTTACCCCTCTCCCCCTCTCTCCCATATCCCCTCCTGCTCCCTGCCTCTCCCATCCCCCTCTCTCTCGCCCCTCTCCTCACCCTCATTCCCCCTCTCTCCTCACCCCTCTCCTAACTCCCCCTCTCTCCTCTGTCCTCTTCCTCCTCATCTCCCGCTCTCCCCACCCCTCTCCCCATCTACCCCTGTCCCTTTTCACCCTCCCCGCTCTGCACCCTCCCCATCCCCATCCCCATCCTCCTATCTCTCCCTTCCCCCTTCCCGTCCCCCTCCCCTCACCCCTCTCTCCTCACCCCCCCTCTCTCCTCACTCCCCCTCTCTCCCCACCCCTCTCTCCACACCCCTCCCCCCACCGCTCTCTCCACACCCCTCTCATATCACTCCTCTCCCCTCCCCTCTCTCCTCCTTCTCTCCATCTCCACCTCTCCTCACCCCTCCCCCCATCACCCCTCTCCATCTCACCCTCCTCACCCAACTCCTCCCCCTCTACCTACTCCTCCCTCCCCTTCCCGTCTCACCCCTTCCGCACCTCACCTACACTTCTCACCCCTCCCAACTGTTCACCTCTCCCTCTCCCCCCTCTGCCCCACTCTCTTCCCCTACCCGCTATCCCTCTTCCCAATCCCCTCTCCACGCCTCCCCCACCACTCACATTCCCTCCCCCCACCTCCCCATCTCCGCTCTCTCCGTGCCCTCCTCCTCTCCCCAATCTCTCCCCATCTCCACCCATCCTCCCCTCTCTCATCACCCCTCTTTCCTTACCTCTATCTCCTCACCCCTCTCTCCTCACCCTTCTCTCCTCACCCCTCATCACACCACTCTCTCCTAACCCTCTCCTCCGCCCCCTCTCTCCGCTCCCTCCGTCCCTCCCTTTCACCGCGCCCCTCCCCATTCCCCCTTCTCTCCCAACTATCCCTCCCTCTTCCCCTTCCACTCTCCCCCATCCCCCTCTACCCATCTCCACCTCTCTCCCTCCTTCCCCCCCTCTCTCAACCCTCCCGCTCCCCACCCCCTCTCTCCCTTTCCACCTTCCCCTCCCACTCTCTCCCCATTCCCCTCTCCCCCTCTCGATCCCCCCCTCTCCATCACCCCCTCTCTCTCTCCGCCCACCACTCTGGCCCATCCTCTTCCTGCCTCTCCACCTCCTCTCCCCACTCTCCATTCCATCTCCCCCCTCCCTGCACCCCCTGTCTCCAACTCCCCTGTCTCCCCTCACCTCCCCTCATCTCACATCACCCCCTCCCTTTATCTACCCCCCTCTCCCTCTCGTTATTTGCCCCATTATCTTTGCCGCTCGAGATAGGACGGGGATGGTGTAAAATGAGCCAAGGGGTCGGTTAGTATGTTTGTGACGCTGCAACCTTCCGCCGCAACAACGCGTTCAATGGATGGGGCCCTCTCCCCTCACCTCTCCCTCTCTCCCCCTCTCTCCTCCCTTCCAACTCATCGCCCTCCCTTCCCCGCTTCCCCCTCTGCCCTCCTCCCCTCCACCCCTCACTTCCCCCACCCTTCCCCCCTCTTCCTTCTCCCCACTCTCTTCGTTTCCCCCTCTCCCCATCTGCCCCCACCCCTCTTCCCTCCTCCATGTCTCCTCCAACCGTCCTACACGCTCATTCCCCCCCTTCAACCCCCGTCTCCCCTCCTCCAATCTCCTCTCCCGTACTACAAGCCCCTCTCCCTTAAATCCTCCCTTCTCCCCCCTCTATCCCCATTCCCCCTCCTCTCTTTCCCCTCATCTCTCCCACCTCCTCTCTCCCTCCTGTCGCCCCTCTACTCTCTTCCTTCCTACTCTCTCCTCCCCTCCTCCCACCCCTCACCCACTCTCTCCCCTTCCCCCTTCACCCCCCACTCTCCCCTTCCCCCTTTCCCCCTTCCCCCTCCTTTCCCTCTCCTCCTCCCTCCCCTCTCCCTATCCCGTCACCCACTACCCCCTCTCACATCCCCCTCTCCCATCCCTCTCTCCTCTTCCTTTCTCTCCCCTCTCACTCCCCTCTCTCTCTCTCTCTCTCCTCCCCTCTCTCTCCTCCCCCCTCTCCCCCCCTCTCTCCCACTCTCTCTCCCCCTCTCTCCCCCTCTCTCTCCCCTTCTCTCTGCCCCTCTCTCTCCCCCTCTTTCTCTCCTCTCTCGGCCTCCTCTCTCTATCTCTCCCTTTCTCTCCCCTCCTCTCTCTCTTTGCCCTACACTTCCTCTTCCTCTCTCTCTCCCCTCCCCCTCTCTCTCGCATCCCTCCTCTCTCTCCCTCTCCCCTCTTCTCCCTCGTTCTCTTCCCTCCTCTCTATCTCTCTGTCCCCTTCCCCCGCTCACTGCTCCACTCCCACCCCCCTCTCTCCCGTTCCCCGTCTCCTCCCCATCCACAATCTCTCCCCATCGCCCCCCCCCCTCCATCTCCCCCTCTCCTTCGCCCTCTCACTCTCCTCCACCTCTTCCCCCTCTCTCGCTCCCTCTCCCCCCCTTTCTCTCCCCTCTCTCTTTTCCCCCTCTCTCTTACCCCCATCTCCCCTCCCACTCTCTCCCCTCCCTCCCACCCCTCTCCCCTCTTTCGCTCCCCTGTCTCTCCCCTTCCCCCTCTCCTCTCTCTACTCACCTCTTCTTCTCCCTCTCTCTCCCACCTCTCCCCGCCCTCTCTGTCCCCCTCACTCTGTGCCCTCTCTACACCCTCCCTTCCCACTCTGTCCCCCCCACTCTTACCACTCTCTCTCCCCCCTCTCTCTTTGAACGCTCTCTGTCTCCTCTCTCTCTCCTCTCCTCTCTCTGCCCTCCTCTTTCTCTTCCTCTCTCTTCCTCCGTCCCCTCTCTCTCACTATCTCCCCCTCCTCTCTCTCCCTCTCCCTCCCCTCTCCTCTCTCGCTCCCCTCCTCTCTCTCCCCTCTCCCCTCCTCTCTCTCCCACTCTCACCGTCCCCCAATCACTGTATTCTTCCCCATCCCCCTCTCTCTCCCTTCCCCCTCTCCTCCCCATCCCCAATCTCTCCCCATCGCCTCCCCTCTCCATCTCCCCCTCTCCCTCGCCCTCTCACTGTCTCTCCCCTCTCTCCTCTCTCTCTCCCCCTCTCCCTCCCCTCTCCCCCTCCCTCTCCCCCTCCCTCTCTCGCCCCTCTCCCCTCCCCCTCTTCCCTCCCCCTCTCCGTCCCCCTCTCCCTCCCCCTATCTCTCCCCCTCCCTCTCCACCCTCTCTTCCCCCTCTCTTGCCCCTCCCCCCCCACTTTCCCATCTCTCCGCCCTCTGTTCCACCTCTCTCTCCCTCGCTCTCTTCCCCTCTCTCCCCCCTCTCCCTCTCTCTCTCTCTCTGCCCTCCTCTCTCTCTTCCTCTCTCTCTCTCTTTCGCTCTCTCCCCTCGCTTTCTCTCATCTCCCTCTCTCTCTCCCCTCCTCTCTCCATGTCTCTCTGTCCCCTCCTCTCTTCTATCTCTCCCCCTACTCTCTCTGTCTCTCCCCCCCTACTCCCCTCACTCAACGCTCCCCTCCCCATCCCCCTCTCTCTCTCTTCCCCCCTCTCCTCCCCATCACCAATGTCTCCCTATCTCTTCCCCCTCTCCTTCGCCCTCTCCCTGTCTCCTAAACCTCCTCCCCCCTCTCTCACCCCTCCTCCGCACCTGTGAGTGTTGGGGGTGGTTAGTTTGTGTGTGAAGCCGCAGGACCCCTCCCCCCTGCAAACGCGCGTTGAGGACCCAGACCCAGCGGGTCTGCACTTGGTCTAGTCTTACCTTATATCTTTCTTATGATAACTATCTTATGATAACGATGCTGGTGTCGTCTTCTATTTCGTGAATCTCCTCCTCCAAAATTTGCTAAAACTGAACATGTTTTACATATCCCGGCAGAGTTCTTCGTCCTCAAATCAGTGTTTGTAAAACGAAAACATTCGGTTCAACCTTTCCCAGCTTTTTCGGTAATAAACAAAAATAATTTTAAAATGACAAAAACCCAAACTGCTTATCGCCTATAGAATGTTGGTGAACGTTCCATCGTGTGATGTCACAATGCCCAATGCTCACAGATGGCCAATCGCAATAGACACATTTACATCGGCCTTTGCCCCAGCCCCAGCCCCCCCCCCCCCGCCTGATGTCACAGCACCTTCCATTCTGTGATGTCACTATGCCATCCGTCACAGATGGCCAATCGCAATTCAACCCATTTGCATATGCCTTTGCCCCCCACTTGTGACTAGAGGGACAATGTACCAGATTCCCCCACCCCACATGTGACTAGGGAACACTGCACTACGTAATCCCCCACACATGTGACTAGGGGACTCTGTACCACTGTCCCCCACACATGTGACTAGGGGGACACTGTACCAGATCCCTCACACATATGACTAGGGGACACTGCACTACCTAAACCCCCACACATGTGACTAGAGGACTCTGGACCACTATCCCCCACACATGTAACGAGGGGGACACTGCACTACCTAACCCCCCACATGTGACTAGGGGGACACTGTACTACTAATCCCCTCACATGTGACTAGGAAACCCACTGCATCACTTCCCCCCACATGTGTGACTAGGGGGGCACTGCACTACCTAATCTCCACCACACATGTGACTAGGGGATTGTGTACCACTATCCCCCACACATGTGACTTGGGGGACACTGAACTACCTAATCCCCCACACATGTGACTAGGGGGACACTGCACTACCTAATCCCCCCCACATGTGACTAGGGGGACACTGCACCACTTCCCCCCACACATGTGACTAGGGGGACACTGCACTACCTAATCCCCCCACATGTGACTAGGGGGACACTGTACCACTTCCACCCCACACATGTGAGTACGGGGACACTGTACCACACCCCCCACACACACATGTGACTAGGGGACACTGCACTATCTAATCCCCCACACATGTGACTAGGGGACACAGTAACACTCCCCCCCACATGTGACTAGGGAGACATTGCTGGCTCGCGTTGCCTTTGAAATGTTTTTACAGAACATTCTTCCCGAACAGTCATTCGGACTTCGTTTCTGGACAGCGATCTGTCTAAACACTGGATTTCTGCCGTTTTTTTTTTTAATTTTGCATTTGATATGTTTGTTTTGAATTTTTTTTTTAATTATTTCGATTTACACTTTTTTCAAAAGGTAAACGTAGACGATGTTTTCAATATTTATTATATTTGAATAATTATTTTTATTAAGTTATCCGTATTTGCTCCACCAACATAACCTGCTCCACCACATTTTCCTGTTTGTTTTAATATTCTCCCTTTTTTCAATGGACTGCATTACTCCACTTTGAAGAGGTAATTGCTTTGCTGTTTTTAAACTTTGCCGGTATTTTCTTTGCCGATTTCCACAGCCGTGTTTTTCAAATGTTATCGTTATTTTCAATGTAATTCATTTTGGACAGATAATTGCCTGTGTTTAAAAACTTTGCGCTTATATGATCTGCTGTTTTAGACAAGTGATAATTGTATTACATTTTCTGATTTTCATTGTTTGTCTATAGTTTACATTAGACAAGTATTTTTTTTTAAATGCTTAAAGAAACCCAATTAAAAATCCATGTTTTTTATTTCTTTATTTCGATTTGCAGCATTTTTTAACAGTTTTAAGAGTTCTCTGTTATTTGCTCCGCTAAATTTACCCACATTTTCACCGTTTTCTTTGAACTACTTTCTTTGTGTTTGATTTTATTCTACAGGGAAGTCTCGATTTTGAACAGATTGATCTCTTCATTGACAACTAAGATTTAAAAAATCATTGTTTGATTTCATTCTGCAGGAAAGTCTCGATTTTGATTTTCATTGAACATTTTGACTAAATAAAAAATCACTGTGTTTGATTTTATTGATATTGATGTTTGACGATTTGGTGCCGGTTATGGCATTGAGTATCGAGGTTATGTGGTTATATATTTTGCCTTGTGGGAAACTATCTTTACCTGTTTGTTGTTTGACATGAGTACTACTTTCCACTTTCGTATATTGTCGAGTTATTTTGTATTTAAGCATTGATTGCATTTTCTCATGAGTTGCAGTGGAATTGAAAATTCTTTAACCATCAGTGATTATCAACCGGATCTTAAGATGGATGAAAGGTCAGTATTTGAAACTATTTGGGGACAGTGCAGTGTTTTTTTTTAAATTCTTGATAAATATGTACTTCTGTTTTATCAGGATGCCCTAATACCATGCAGTTCAAATGCTGCCTTTTTGTCTCGAGCTGTAACTGTCACATAATTTCTCGATCTCAGATATTTAGACTCAACGTCTTTCAACGTCTTTGGGATTTGCGAGAAATAAAGCAAGGACAGCATGGAACAAGCGGCACAACAAGAAGTTGATAGAAAACATCCAATTCAGTATTACTCAGAGGGTGGTGGCTGTGTGGAATCAGCTTCCAGCAGAAGTGGTGGAGGCAGGATCGATTTTAACATTTAAGAGTAAAGTGGATAGGTATATGGACTTGAAGGGAATGGAGGGGTATGGTCTGAGTGCAGGTAGATGGAACTAGGGGGAAACAAATGGTCGGCACGGACTGGAAGGGCAGAGCGGGCCTGTTTCCGTGCTGTAATTGTTATATGGTTATATGGTTATATGATAGCATTTTTTTACTCATACGTTGTTGGAGTGATAGATAAAATTGTCAAATAAAGTTTATAAAGATCTACGTCGTAATAATTTGATCCTATTTTTAAATCACGCCCAGAAGCAGGAGCAAACGAGTTGCAGGATGGTCAAGGGGCTCCGCAAAAAGACGTTGACAAGGAGAAAGAGCAGAAGTGAACAAGAGACACACCGAGAAAGGACTGAACTTCTTGAGGATCTCCAAAAAATAACAGTAGTTTGCAAGGAAGAAGAATCACAACAATAAGTTGACAAAATACAGCCAAAACGGTGCACAATAGCCTGATGTATTTTTTTACCATATGAAAATTTATTGATAGTTACAATTGCATTTAGAAGTTCATACATTTCTATAATAGATACAATTGTCTTTACAAGATTATAAATACCTACACTATGATAAATATCTCTCCTTTTTTACATTATGTCAAGAGATGGGAGAAAATGTGTTGCCGGATGTGCAAGGAACACCGCAAAGAGACGTTGAGAAGCAGTAAGGGGCAGAAGGAAACCAGAGACACAAGAAGAAAGGACTGAACCTCCTGATGTTCTCATAAAAATAATGGAAGTTTGCATGGAACAAGAGACACAACAATAGGTTGACACATTCAGCCAAAACGGTAGACAATAGCCTGATGTCCTTGTTAATCATATGTTAATCCACCGATAGATATAATTGTCTTTAGACACAGGAACCGTTGGAAGAGAAGGAGGGGGAGGAGCGACACCCGAACGGTAAGGTTTAAATTCAAGCGCGGGGCTTGTTTTCTCTGAGGCCCACAGGAGCCGTTGGAAGAGAAGGAGGGGCAGGAGCGACACCCGACCGGTAAGGTTTAAAATCAAGCGCGGGGCTTGTTTATTCAGAGGCCCACAGGAGCCGTTGGAAGAGAAGGAGGAGGAGCAGCGACACCCGACCGGTAAGGTATAAATTCAAGCGCGGGGCTTGTTTTTTCAGAGGCCCACAGGAGCCGTTGGAAGAGAAGGAGGGGGAGGCGCGACACCCGACAGGTAAGGTTTAAAATCAAGCGCGGGGCTTGTTTTCAACAGAGGCCCACAGGAGCCGTTGGACGTGAAGGAGGGGTGGAGCGACACCCGACGGGTAAGGTATAAAATCAAGCGCGGGGCGTACCTAAATCCATAACATTCCATTCAGAGAAGTTTTTTTTGAGGAAGCCGCTAATTGGTGGGAAGTGGACTAGGGTAAGCAGCTGATTGGTGGAAAGTGGACTAGGGAAAGCAGCTGATTGGCAGTCATATCCCAGCAGTTTGTTGTGCACTTTGTATTGTGTTGCTATTGTATCCTGTGTAAGGGGGGGGCAGTATGAAGGACAGGGCAGTGTACTGTTCTGGATGTCAGATGTGGAAGGTCAGGGAATCTGATAGCCCTCCAGATATCCACATCTGCGCCAGATGTGTCGAAATGGGGCTCTTAAAGGATCGTGTTAGGAACCTGGAGCAGCAACTCGATGACCTCCGTCTGGTCAGGGAGAGTGAGGAGGTCATAGATAGGAGCTACAGGGAGGTAGTCACTCCCAGACCACAGGAGGCAGACAGGTGGGTCACGGTTAGGAAGGGTAAGAGGCAGGGGCTAGAGAGTACCCCCTGTGTCTGTACAACTGGAAAATATGTACTCGGTTTTGAGTACAATTGGAGGGGACATTCTACCTGGAGGCAGCAACACCGGCCGGGTCTCCAGCACAGAGACCGGCCCTGATGCTCAGAAGGGTAGCAAAAAGAGGAGGCCAATTGTAATAGGGGACTCTATAGTTAGGGGGTCGGATGGGCGATTCTGTGGACACAGTCGGGAAACCCGGAGGTAGTTTGCCTCCCTGGTGCCAGGGTCTCGCACGTGTCGGAATGTGTCGGAAGGAGAGGAGCCTGATGTTGTGCTACACGTAGGTACCAATGACATAGGCAGAAAAAGTGATGAGGTCCTGAAGGGAGAATTTACGGAGTTGGGGGGAAAGTTAAGGAGAAGGACCAAAAGTGTAACGATTTCAGGATTACTGCCTGTGCCGCGTGACAGTGAGAGTAGGAATGGAATGAGGTGGAGGATAAATACATGGCTGAGGGACTGGTGTAGTGGGCAGGGATTCAAGTTTCTTGATCACTGGGACCTCTTTTGGGGAAGGCATGATCTGTACAAAAAGGGCGGGTTGCATTTGAACCCGAGGGGGACCAATATCCTGGCAGGGAGATTTGCAAAGGCTACTGGGGAGACTTTAAACTAGAAAGGCTGGGGGGGGGGGGGGACTCAGGTAGGAGGGGCTAGGGGACAGGGGGTAGGACAAGAGGCAGAGAAGGAAGCACTCAGACCCAAAATGTAGGCGAGAAAGAGGAAAAAGATAATAGACAGAGAATAAGGGATGGTGGGTTTATAAAATGTGTATTTTTGAATGCTAGGAGCATTGTAAGAAAGGTGGATGAACTTAGAGCCTGGATTGACACCTGGAAAAATGATGTTGTGGCAATCAGTGAAACATGGTTGCAGGACGGCTGTGATTTGGAAACTAAATATTCCAGGATTTCGTTGCTTCAGGTGTGATAGAATTGGAGGGACCAGAGGTGGAGGTGTTGCATTGCTTGTCAGAGAGGATATTACAGTAGTGCTTTGGCAGGATAGATTAGAGGGCTCGTCTAGGGAGGCTATTTGGGTGGAACTGAGAAGTAGGAACGGTGTAGCAACACTTTTAAGGGTGTATTATAGACCGCCAAATGGGGAGCGAGAATTGGAAGAGCAAATATGTAAGGAGATAGCAGATATTAGTAGTAAGCAAAAGGTAGTGATTGTGGGAGATTTCAATTTTCCAAACATAGACAAGGAAACCCATTATGTAAATGGGCTGGATGGTTTGGAGTTTGTAAAATGTGTGCAGGATAGATTTTTGCAGCAGTACATAGAGGTATCGACCAGAGAAGGGGCAGTGCTGGACCTCATGTTAGGATATGAGGCAGGTCAGGTGACCGAGGTATGCGTTGGTGAGCACTTCGTGACCAGTGATCACAATGCCATTAGTTTCAATATAATCATGGAGAGAGTCAGAACTAGACCTAGGGTGGAGATTTTTGATTGGAGAAAGGCTAACTTTGAGGGAATGCGTAAGGATTTAAAAGGAGTGAATTGGGACATTCTGTTTTATGGGAAGGATGGAGAAGAGAAATGGAGGACATTTAAAGGGGAAATTGTAAGAGTACAGAATCTTTATAACCCTGTTAGGGTGAAAGGAAATAGTAAAAATTGGAAAGAACCATGGTTTTCAAGGGAAATTGGACACGTGTTTCGAAAAAAGAGAGATATCTACAATAATTATAGGAAATATGGAGTAAATGAGGTGCTAGAGGAGTATAAAGAATGTAAAAAGAATCTTAAGAAAGAAATTAGGAAGGCTAAAAGAAGATAAGAGGTTGCTTTGGCAGGAAAGGTGAAAGTAATTCCAAATGGTTTCTACAGCTATATTAATAGCAAATGGATAACGGGGGATAAAATTGGACCTTTAGAGAGACAGAATGGACAGCTATCTGCAGAGCCAAAAGAGATGGGGGAGATATTGAACAATTTCTTTTCTTCGGTATTCACCAAGGAGAAGGATATTGAACTATGTGAAGTAAGGAAAAAAAGTAGAGTAGCTATGGAAACTATGAGATTCAAAGAGGAGGAGGTACTGACACTTTTAAAATATATATGTGGATAAATCTCCAGGTCATAATAGGATATTTCCTAGGACATTGAGGGAAGTTAGTGTAGAAATAGCAGCAGCTATGACAGAAATATTTCAAATGTCATTAGAAACGGGAATAGTGCCAGAGGATTGGCGTACTGCGCATGTTGTTCCATTGTTTAAAAAGGGTTCAAAGAATAAACCTAGCAATTATAGACCTGTTAGTTTGACGGCAGTGGTGGGTAAATTAATGGAAAGGATACTTAGAGATAATGTATATAAGCATCTGGATAAACAGGGTCTGATCAGGAACAGCCAACATGGATTTGTGCCTGGAAGGTCATGTTTGACAAACCTTCTTGAATTTTTTGAAGCGGTTACTGGGGAAATTGATGAGGGTAAAGCAGTGGATGTTTTCTATATGGATCTCAGTAAGTCCTTTGACAAGGTTCCCCATGGAAGGATGGTTAAGAAGGTTCAATCTTTGGGTGTTAATGGTGGAGTAGCAAGATGGATTCAACAGTGGCTGAATGGGAGATGTCAGAGAGTAATGGTGGATGGCTGTTTGTCAGGTTGGAAGCCGGTGACCAGTGGGGTGCCTCAAGGATCTGTGTTGAGTCCACTGTTGTTTGTCATGTACATCAATGATCTGGTTGATGGGGTGGAACATTGGATAAGTAAGTATGCAGATGATACTAAGATAGGTGGTGTTGTGGATAATGAAGTAGATTTTCAAAGTCTACAGAGAGATTTGGGCCATATGGAAAAGTGGGCTGAAAGATGGCAGATGGAGTTTAATTTTGATATGTGTGAAGTGATGCATCTTGGCAGGACAAATCAAAATAGGACGTACATGGTAAATGGTAGGGAATTGAGGAATGTTGTGGAACAGAGAGATCTAGGAATAACTGCATAGTTCCCTGAAGGTGGAATCGCATGTAGATGGGGTGGTAAAGAAAGCCTTTGGTGTGCTGGCCTTTATAAATCAGAGCATTGAATATAGGAGCAGGGAAGTAATGTTAAAATTGTACAAGGCATTGGTGAGGCCAATTCTGGAGTATGGTGTACAATTTTGGTCGCCTAATTACAGGAAGGATGTCAACAAAATAGAGAGAGTACAGAGGATATTTACTAGAATATTGCCTGGGATCCAGCAACTATGTTACAGAGAAAGGTTGAACAAGTTTGGTCTTTATTCTTTGGAGCGCAGAAGGTTAAGAGGGGACTTGATTGAGGTCTTTAAAATGATGAAAGGGATAGACAGAGTTGACGTGGATAAGCTTTTCCCATTAATGGTAGGGAAGATTCAAACAAGAGGGCATGACATGCGAATTGAGGGACAGAAGTTTAGGCGTAACGTGAGGGGGGACTTCTTTACTCATAGGGTGGTGGCTGTGTGGAATGAGCTTCCAGCAGAAGTGGTGGAGGCAGGATCGATTTGAACATTTAAAAGTAATGTTGATAGGTATATGGACGGGAAGGGAAAGGAGGGGTATGGTCTGAGTGCAGGTAGATGGGACTAGAGGAACACAAATGATCGGCACGGACTGGAAGGGCCGAGAGGGCCTGTTTCAGTGCTGTGATTCTAATATGGTTATATGGTTATATGGTTATAAATGTCTATAAAATAGATACAATTCATCTTTACAGGTTTATGAATATCTACGTTGTTATATATATCGTCTTTTTTTTTACATCGTGCAAAGAAATGGGAACAATCGAGTTGCTGGATGGTCAAGGAACAACACAAAGAGACGTCAAGAAGCAATAATGAGCAGAAGGGCACAAGAGACCGCACGGGAGGAAGGTGCCAAAATACAGCCAGATTGGTAAACAGCACAATGCCTTTTTTAATTATTTGTTAATGGATGAAAGATAAAAGTGTCTTTAAAAGGTTATAAATATCTCCAAAAGATTAAATTGTCCTTTTTAATCATGTTATTTTCTCTGCCCATCTCGTTGTGTCTTTGCACCCACTCGCTCTAACCCCCCCCTCCCTCTCCCTCTCCCTCTCTAGCCGCGCTTGTGAGGGGGCCAATGCATGAGTGGATAGAGCGGAGGATGGGATAAATGTCTATGTATTTTATCTATCTATCTAAAATTAGTTAAAACTCTGTGTGTGTCGGCATTGTGGGTGTTACCGCTCTCTCCTCACTCCTCACTCCTCTCTCCCCCTCTCATCTCACCCTTCTCTCCTCACCCCGCAACCCTCTCTACTCCGCCCTCTCTCCCCATTCCATATTCCTCTCACCCCTCTGCCCTCACCTGTCTCCTCACTCCTCTCTCCTCGCCCTCTCACCTCACCCCTCTCTCATTCCCCTCTTCCTCCCCCCCCTCTCTCATCAACACTCTCTCCCTTCCCCCTTCTCTCTTCCCGCATTCCCCTCTTCTACCTCAACCCTCACTCTCACTCCCTCAATCCTCAACCCCTCTGTCCTCCCCACTCTCTCTCCTCACTCCTCTATCCCCCCTCTCCGCTCACCTCTCTCTCACTCGTCCTCTCCCCCTCACCGCTCTCCTCCTAACTCTATGTTCCTCCACTCCTCACCCCTCGCTCTCACACCCTTTCTCTCCTCACCCCTCCCCTCACCCCTCTCTCCTCACCTCTCTCTCACACAATCCCTCTCTCATCACCCTTCTCTCATCACCCATCTCCAATCCCCCCCCCCTCTCCCCACCCCTACTCTCCTCACCCATCTCCTCATCCCTCTCTTTCTCCTTCTTTTCTTCCCCTCTCTCCCCCCTCTCTCTCTTTCACCTTCTCTCTCTCCCCTCCTCTCTCTATCTGCCTCATCTCTATGGTCTCTTTCCTTTTCCCCCCTCCATTCTCTCATCCCCCTTCCCCCCCCCCCCCCCCCCCCCCCCCCCCCCCCCCCCCCCCCCCCCCAATTGTGTATGTTGGGGGTGGTTAGTTTGCGTGTGAAGCCGCAGGACCCCCCCCCTGCAAACGCTTGTTGGGGAAACAGACCCACCCGGTCTGCACTTGGTCTAGTAACTATTAAAACTCTCGATGTTGGTGTCGTGCTCTATTTAGCGAATATTCGTTTTAGTTGTAAGTGAATCTCCTCCTCTAAAATTTGCAAAAACTAAACATTTTTTACATATCCCGGCAGAGTTTTTCCTCCACCAATCAGTGTTTGTAAAATGAAAATATTCGGTTCAACCTTTTGCTGCTTTTTCGGTAAAAAACAAAAATAATTTCAAAATGTCAAAAACCCAAAATGCTTCTCGCCCACAGAATGTTGGTGAACGTTCCATCGTGTGATGTCACAATGCCCAATGCTCACAGACGTCCAATCGCAATGGACTCATTTACATCTGCCTATGCCCCAAACCCAGCCCCCCCCCCCCGCCTGATGTCACAGCACCTTCCATTCTGTGATGTCGCAATGCCATCCCACACAGATGGCCAATCGCAATGGAACCCATTTACATATGCCTTTGCCCCAGCCCCAGCCACCCCGCCCCCCGCAGCCTGTGTCGAAGCGCGTGATCACCCTTCTCTCCTCACTCCTCTCCCCTCTCTCCTCCACCTCACTCCCCCTCTGTCCTCACCCATCACTTTCACCCCTCTCCTCACACCCCCTCTCTCCTCTTCCTCTCCATGCTCGCGCTCTCCTCACCCATTATCTCCCCATCTACCGCTGTCCCTATTCACACTCCTCGCTCTGCTCCCCTCCCCCATCCTCCTCTCTCTCCCTCCCCACACCCCCCCTTTCCCCCTAGCCCTCACCCCTATCTCCTCACTCCCCCTCTCTCCCAATGCCCCCCTCTCTCCTCACTTCCCCATCTCGCACCCGTCTCTCCACACCCCTCTTTCACTCCTGGTCTCCCCAACCCTCACTCCTCCTTCTCTCCATCTCATCCTCTCCTCACCCCTCTCCCCGTTCTAACCCCCGTCTCCCCTTGACCACCCACACGCTCTCTCCACTCCCCCATTCCCATCCTCCTCTCTCCCTTACCCCCGTCGCCAATTTCTTCCCATCTTACCCCCTTCTCTCCCCTCTCCCCTCGCCACTCCTGCTCCATCCCTCTCCCACCATTCCCCCCTCCTCGCCCCTAACCCACCCTCCTTCTCCCCCTACTCCTCACCCTCTCCCCTCTCTCCCCTCTCTCCTCACCCCTCTCTCATCTTACCCCACTCTCCTCCCTCTCGTCGCTCACTCCTCCCCCTCTCTCACCCATTCCCTATTCCCCTCACACCCACTCTCCTCACCACACTCTCCTCAGTACCTTCTCACATCACCCTTCTCTCCCCATCCCTCTCCGCACCCCTCTCTCATCACCCCTCCTCGTTCTCTCCATCTCCCTATCTCCTCACACCCTCGCCCTATCTACCCCTTCACTCCCCACTATCCTCAACGTCTCCCCATCCTCATCCTCCTCTCTCTCCATTCCCTCTCCTCTCCTCCCTACCCACTCTCCCCATCTTACCCTGTCCCCCCCATCCCATCCCTAGCTCCCTCCATCTCCCGATTCCCCCATCCCCCTTACCCCCCTCTCCTCCACCCTCTCCTCCACCCTCTCCTCCCCTCTCTCCTCACCTCTCTCCTCACCCCTCTCCACTCACACCGTTCCTCCCCTCTCTCCTTACTGCTCTCCCCCCTCTCTCCTCTCTCCTCGCCCCTCTCTCCTCGCGACTCTCTCCTCGCCCCCTCTCTCCACACCCCTCTATCATCACCCCTCTCTCATCACCCCTCTCCATCTCCCCCCTCTCCTCACCCATCTCCTCACCCACTACCTTCTTCGTCCTCCCCCTCCCCTCTCGCCGCATCACTCTCTTCTCTTCCGCACCTCACCGAACCTTCTAATACCCCTCCCTCCCCCTGCCCCGCTCTCTTCCTCTACCCCCTCTCCGATCCCCCTCTCCCATCCCTCCCTTCTCTCTCCCCTCTCTCCCCCTCTCTCTCTCCACTCCTCCCCCTCTCCTTTCTCTCCTCCCCCTCTACCCCCCCTCTCTCTGCAGCTCTCTCTCCCCTCTCTCTCCCATTCTCTCTCCCCTTCTCTCCTCCCGCTTGCTCCCCCCTCTCTTCCCCTTCTTTAGCTCTCCTCTCTCTCTTTCTCCCCCCTCCTCTCTCTCTGCCCACTCTTCCCTTCCTATTTCTCTCTGCCCCTCCCTTGCCCCTCTCTCTCACCCCTCCTCTCTCCCTTTCTCTCCCCACCTCTCTTCTCTCTGTCTCACCCCTCTCCCTCTCTCTACCCTTCCCCCACTCACTGCTCCCCTCCCCATTCCCGGCTCTCCCTTCCCCCTCTCCACCCCATCCCCAATCTCTCCCCCATCGCCTCCCCCTCTCAATCTCCCCCTCTCTCCCCCCTCTCTCTCGCCCCCCTCTCACTGTCTCCTCCACCTCATCCCCCTCGCCCCCCCCCTCTCTCCCCCCTCTCTCTACCCCTCTCTCTCACCTCCCCTGTCTCTCCCCCTCTCTCTCTTCCTATCTCCCCTCCAACTCTCTCCCCTCCCTCCCATCCCTCTCTCCCCTCTTTCTCCCCTCTATTTCTCCACTTCCCCCTCTCCTCTCTCTCCTCCCCCTCTCTCTCCTCCCTCTCTACCCCTCTCCGCCCTCTCGCCCCTCTCTCCTCCCTCGCTCTCCACCGCTTCTCTCCTCCTCTCCCCCCTCTCTTCCCACTCTCTCTCCCCCGTCTCTCTCTGCTCTCTCTCTCACTCTCCTCTTCCTCTCTGTCTGCCCTCTTTGTCTTCGTCTCTCTCTACTCCTCCCTCCCCCTCTCCCTCCCCTCTCATCTCTCACTCCCTTCCTCTCTCTCCCTTTCTCTCCCCTCCACTCTCCCTCTCTCTCTCCCCTTCCCCCACTCACTGCATCGCTCCCCATCCACCTCTCTCTCCCTTTCCCTCACATTCCCATCCCCAATGTCTCCCCATCGCCTCCCCGTCGCCACCCTCTGCCCTCTCCCTCTCCCCCCTCTCCCCCATCTCTCTCCCATCTCCCCTCTCCCCTTCCCATCCCCTCTCCTGTCCCTCCCCTCTCTCTCCCCCTCTCCCTCCCCCTCACTCTCCCCCTCTCTTTCCCTCCCTCTCTTCACCCCCTCTCTCCCCCCCTCTCTTCCCCCCCCTCTCTCTCTCCCTCTCTCTCCCGTCTCTCTCTCTCTCTCTCTCCTCTCTCTCTCTCTCTCTCTCTCTCTCTCTCTCTCTCTCTCTCTCTCTCTCTCTCTCTCTCTCCTCTCTCTCTCTCTCTCTCTCTCTCTCCCCTCGCTTTCTCTCATCTCCCCGTCTCTCTCTCCCCTCCTCTCACCCTGTCTCTCTCTCCCCTCTTCTCACCCTGTCTCTCTCTCTCTCCCATCCTCTCTCTTTCTCTCTCTCCCTCCCCCTCATCTGTCTCTCTCTCTCCTTCTCCCCTCACTCACCGCTCCCCTCCCCACCCCCTCTCTCCCTCCCCCCCTCTCCTTCCATCCCCAATCTCTCCCCATCTCCTCCCTCTCTCCTTCGCCCTCTCTTTGTAAAATGTAGGGAAACCCAAAACTGCTTCTTTTGGGTCACAATTTTGGGTCAAAACCCCAAACTGCTTATCGCCCATAGAATGTTGGTGAACGTTCCATCGTGTCACAATGCCTAATGCTCACACGTGGCCAATCGCAATGGAGTCATTTACATCTGCCTTTGCACCAGCCCCAGCCCCCACTCCACCGCCTGATGTCACATAACCTTTCTTTCTGTGATGTCACAATGCCATCCCTCACAGATGCCCAATCACAATGGAGCCCATTTGCATATGCCTCTGCCCCACACATGTGACTAGGGGACTCTGTACCACATCCCCCACACATGTGACTAGGGGGACACGGCACTACCTAATCCTCCACACATATGACTAGGGGGTGTCTGTACCACTATCCCCCACACATGTGACTAGGGGACACTGTACCTCATCCCCCACACTTGTGACTAGGGGGCCACATAATCCCCCCACACATGTGACTAGGGGGACACTGTACAAATCCCCCCCCCCACACATGTGACTAGGGGGACTCTGTACCACATTGCCCGCACATGTGACTAGGGGGGCACTGTACCACTTCCCACCCACACATGTGACTATGGGGACACTCTACCTCATCCCCCACACATGTGACTAGGCGGACACTGCACTACATACTCCGCCACACATATGACTAGGGGACAATGTACCAATTCCCCCCACACACGTGACTAGGGGGACACATAATCCTCCCCACACATGTGACTAGGGGGACACTGTACCAATTCCCCAAACACATGTGACTAGGGGGACACTGTACCTCATCCCCCACACATGCGACTAGGGGGGCACGGCACTACCTAATCCCCCACACATGTGACTAGGGTGACACTGTACCACTTCCCCCCACACATGTGACTAGGGGACTCTGAACCACTACCACCCCCATATTTGACTAGAGGGACACTGCAATACCTATTCCTCCACTCATGTGACTAGCGGGACTCTGTACCACTATCCCCACACATGTGACTAGGGGGACACTGTACCACTTCCCCCCACACATGTGACTAGGGGGACATTGCTGGCTCGCGTTGCCTTTGAAAACTTTTCCAGAACATTCTTCCCCAACGGTCATTCGGACTTCATTTCTCGCCAGCGATCGATCAAAACGCTGGATTTCTGCCGTTTTTTTTAGTTTGCATTTGACACGTTTGTTTTGAAAATCTTTTTATTATTTCGATTTACACTTTTTTCAAAAGATAAACGTAGACGATGTTTTCAATATTTATTTATATTTGAATAATTCTTTTTATTATGTTCTCCGTTGTTTGCTGCGCCAAATTAGCACACATTTTCCTGTTTTTTTTCATATTCTCTCTTTTTTCAAAGGACTCCATTACTCCACTTTGAAGAGGTAATTGCGTTTCGGTTTTTAAACTTTATCGTTATTTTCTTTGCCGAATTCCTCTGCCGTGCTATTCAAATGATATGTTTATTTTCAATGTAATTCATTTTGAAAAGATAATTGCCTGTGTTTGAAACATTTGCGCTTATATGATCTTCTGTTTTAGACAAGTGATAATTTAATTTCATGTTCTGATTTTCATTGCTTATCTATAATTTACATTAGACAAGTAAGTTTAAAAAAATGCTTAAAAAAACCCATTAAAAATCCGTGTTTTTTAATTGTCTCTTTATTTCGATTTACAGCAGTTATAACAGTTTTAAGGGATCTCTCTTATTTGCTCCGCTAAAATTATGCACATTTTCACCGTTTTCTATTAAATTCTTGCATTATGTTTGATGTCATTCTACAGGAAAGTCTCGATTTTGAACAGATTGTTCTCTTCATTGACAACTAAGATTTAAAAAATCATTGTTTGATTTCATTCAACAGGAAAGGCTCCATTTTGATTTTCATTGACAATTTTGATTAAATAAAAATTTCATTGTGTTTGATTTTATTGATATTGATGTTTGATGATTTGGCGCCGGTTATGGCATTCAGTATCGAGGTTATGTGGTTATATATTTTGCCTTGTGGGAAATTGTCTTTACTTGTTTGCTGCTTGACATGAGTGTTACTTTCCACTTTGGTCTATTGTCGAGTTATTTTGTATGTAAACATTTCCTGTTTGATACCATCCCCAACTACTACTGTTAGGTGGCCTGTAAACAACACCAACCAGAGTATTCTGCCCCTTAGTGTTTCGCAGCTATACCCATAACAATTCCACATCCTCCAAGCTAATGTCCTTCCTTTCCATTGCGTTAATCTCCACTCTAACCAGCAACGCTACCCCACCTCCTTTTCATTTCTCTCTATCCATCCTGAATATTAAATATCCCTGGATGCTCAGCTCCCAGCCTGGGTCCCCTTGGAGCCATGTCTCCGTGATCCCAACTATATCATAATCATTAGTAGCTATCTGCATGTTCAACTCATCCACCTTATTACGAATACTCCTTGCATTGAGACACAAAGCCTTCAGGCTTATTTTTACCACGCTCTTACCCTTTATACAATTATGTTGAAAAGTGGCCCCGTTTCATTATTGCCCTGGTTTTGTTTACCTGCTATTACTTTTCACCTTGCTCCCTATTGCTGCTACGCTCGATTTACACAATAGCCTGATGTCCTTTTTAATCATATGTTAATCCACCGATAGATATAATTAAATAGATACGATTCGTCTTTGCAGGTTTATGAATATCTACATCGTTATATATATCTTTCTTTTTTTTTACATCATGCAAAGAAATTGGAGCAATCGAGTTGCTGGATGGTCAAGGAACAACACGTCAAGAAGCAATAATGAGCAGAAGGGCACAAGAGACCGGGAGAAAGCACGGGAGGAAGGTGCCAATATACAGCCAGATTGGTACACAGCACAATGTATTTTTTTAATTATATGTTAATGGATTGAAAGATAAAATTTTCTTTAGAAGGTTATAAATATCTACAAATGATTAAATTGTCCTTTTTAATCATGTTATTTTCTCTGCCCATCTCTTTGTGTCTCGGCACTCCCACGTTCTAACACCCCCACCCTCTCCCTCTCTAGCCGCGCCTGTGAGGGGGGCTATGCATGAGTGCATAGGGCAGGGATGGGATAAATGTCTATGTTATCTTATCTATCTATCTATCTATCTATCTATCTATCTATCTATCTATCTATCTATCTATCTATCTATCTATCTATCTATCTATCTATCTATCTATCTATCTATCTATCTGTCTATCTGTCTATCTGTCTGTCTGTCTGTCTGTCTGTCTGTCTGTCTGTCTGTCTGTCTGTCTGTCTATCTATCTATCTATCTATCTATCTATCTATCATTGTGGGTGTCACCTCTCTCTCCTCACTCCTCACTCCTCTCTCCCCCTCTCACCTCACCCTCCTCTCCTCCACCTCACCCCTCTCTCCTCCGTGTTCTCTCCCTCATTTCATATTCCCCTCACCCCTCTCTCCTCACCCTCTCTCCTCACCCCTGTCTCCTCACCCCTGTCTCCTCACCCCTCTTTCCCACATTCCCAATTATCCTCACCACCAACTCCTCACCCCTCTCCTGCCCCCTCACTCCCCCCCCTTCCACTCTCTCCTCACTCATCTCAACCCCTCCCTCCTCACTCCTCTCTCCCACCTCTCACCTCACCCCTCTCCCCTCTTCCTACTCTCCTCACCTCTCTGTACCTCACTCCTCACTCTCTTCTCTCTCACCTCACCCTTCTCTCCTCCCCTCTCTCCTCCCCCTTCTCCCCTTTCCCCCCACTACCCGCATTGCCCTCTCTCTCACTCGCCCCTCTCTCCTCACAACTCTCTTATCACCCCTCTCTCCTCACTCCTCACCCCCTCTCCCGTCACATCTCTCTCTCACTCCTCTCTCCCCCTCCCCTCACCCGTCTCTCCTCACTTCTCTCTCCCCCTCTCTCCTCACCCATCTCCCCTCACCCTCTCCCCTCTCTCCTCATCCCTCTCTTCACAGCTCACTCCACTCTCCCCATCTCACCTCACCTATCCCTCATCCCCCTCCCCTCTATCCTCTCTCCTCCGCCCTCTCTCCCTCATTCCCTATTCCCCTCATCCCTGTCTCCTCTCCCCTCTCTCACCCCTCTCTCCCATTTTCTCCCCATTCCCTATTCCCCTCACCCCTCTCTACTCATCCCTCCTCACTTCTCACTCCCCCTCTCTCCTCACGTCTGTCGTCACTCCTCTCACCCCCTCACCGCTCTCTCCTCACTCCTCTCCCCCTCTCTCCTCGCCACTCTCCCCACTCTACTCACCCTCTGTACTCACTCATCACTACTCTCTCCCCCTCTCACCTCACCCTTCTCACACCCCCTCTCCTCAACCCTCTCTCCTCCCTCCTCTCTTCCCCCATTTCCTATTCCCATCACCCGTCTCGTCACCCCTCTCCCATCAGTGCCCTCCCCTCACCGCTCTCCTCACGCCTCTTCCGTCGCCCCTCCCCCCTCACCGCTTTCTCCTCACCCTCAATGCCATGCAGTTCAAATGCTGCCTTTTTGTCTCGAGCTGTAACTGTCACATCATTTCTCGATCCCAGATATTTAGACTCAACGTCTTTGAGATTTGCGAGATATAAAGCAAGGACAGCATGGAACAAGCGACACAACAAGAAGTTGATAGAAAGAACCTAAATCGGTATACGATAGCAAATCTATTTTTTATTCATATGTTGTTGGATAAAATTGTCAAATATAAGTTTATAAAGATCTACGTCGTAATAAATACCTCATATTTTAAAATCATGCCCAGAAGCAGGAGCAAACGAGTTGCAGGATGGTCAAGGGCTCCGCAAAGAGACGTTGACAAGGAGTAAGGAGCAGAGGTGAACAAGTGACACACCTAGAACGGACTGAACGTTTTGAGGATCTCCAAAAAATAACAGAAGTTTGCATGGAACAAGAATCACAACAATAAGTTGAGAAAATACAGCTAAAACGGTACACAATAACCTGATGTATTTTTTTAATCATATGGTAATTTATTATAACCATATAACAATATAACCATATAATAATTACAGCACGGAAACAGGCCCTCTCGGTCCTTCCAGTCCGTGCCAACCATTTGTTTTCCCCTAGTCCCATCTACCTGCACTCAGACCATACCCCTCCATTCCCTTCACGTCCATATACCTACCCACTTTACTCTTAAATGTTAAAATCGATCCTGCCTCCACCACTTCTGCTAGAAGCTCATTCCACACAGCCACCACCCTCTGAGTAAAGAAGTTCCCCCTCACGTTACCCCTAAACTTCTGTCCCTTAATTCTCATGTCATGACCTCTTGTTTGAATCTTCCCTCCCCTCAATGGGAAAAACATATCCACGTCAACTTTGTCTATCCCTTTCATCATTTTAAAGACCTCAATGAAGTCCCCCCTTAACCTTCTGCGCTCCAAAGAATAAATACCTAACTTGTTCAACCTTTCTCTTTAACATAGTTGCTGGAACCCTGGCAACATTCTAGTAAATCTCCTCTGTACTATCTCTATTTTGTTGACATCCTTCCTATAATTAGGCGACTACAATTGTATACCATACTCTAGAATAGTAAGATTAAATGAGAACTTACCAGTTCGAAGTTTGATCTGTATTTTATGAGGAGTTACGATGAGGGATTACGTGAAGACCCCGTCCAGCACGCATGCGCGACATTTCTTCAAAGCAGCGGTGTGGATTCACAGAAAACACAACAATTGAAATAAATATAGTAAAGAAAAAATAAGAACTTAATTACCAGTTGATCTGTATAATAGAGGGTGGGAGCGGAGGGCACGTAATCCCTCATCGTAACTCCTCATAAAATACAGATCAAACTTCGAACTGGTAAGTTCTCATTTAATCTTACTATTTTACTTCGGAGTCACGTGAGTGACTACGTGAAGACTTCAAAGCTCTGTGAATCCGAACCGTGTACCAGCTCATGCTTCACTCACTGCCTGAAGACCTTAGAGGGAGGAAGCATGTTATACAATCAACAATAACCTGTTTGTGAACAAAAAAGGTTTATTAATAACAACAAAAAACAGAGAGCTCCCCCGGGCTTAAATTAAATATTATCTGCAGACTCTAAAATTCTGTCTGCAAATGTAGCAGGCTCCGCCAGCGGCTTATTATAAAACCTTTGGAAAGTTATTTCCGAGGACCATCCTGCTCTGGCCAGAATATGGTCCATAGGCACATCCATTCGCCTAGCCGCCGAAGTAGATGCAGCCCTGGTGGAATGAGATTTGTACACATTAGTATCGACTCCCGCGGACTTAAGCACCTGCTTGAGCCACCTTGAAATGGTTTGGCTCGTCACCTGACCATGAGGCTTCTTGTGGCTTATCCATAAGGCTTTTTCTCTCCCTCTTAAGTTATATGTTGTGTGTATTGTAGTTGGCGAGATGGTCTTGGCACACAACCGTGGGTCAGTGAATATGCCCGGAACTCCATAACTGGAGGCGTGGTACTGGTCTAGTTTGTTTGACCAGCCCCTGAATGTGAAATGTGATACAGTCCAATGACTCTGTCATGCTGTCCACCTCAGAAGGTGGAGGGACTGTACCCTTTGAGCTGACACTAGAGCCATGAGCATGACTGATTTCAGTGTAAGTTGTTCCAGAGTAAGTGACCTGGGTGGTGGCCATCCCCTAAGGTACGTCAGTACTATGCTGACATCCCAGATCTGAGTGTACCTAGGCCTAGGGGGATTGGTGTTAAAAATGCCCCTCATGATTTTGACCACTAGTGGATGGGACCCCAAAGTCAGTTGTCCTGCTGCTGGAACCAAATAAGCTGACAACGCACTCCTGGCTGTATTAATGGCGCTGTAGATGAGTCCTTCCCGATGTAATCCAAGCAGAAACTCCACAACACTGGTGGCTGTATCTGTAGTGTAGGTAGTTCCTGTTTTGGAGCAATACCGTTCCCATTTTCTTATATTGGTCAGGTATTGTCTCCTGGTGGACTCCCGGTGAGATGCAGTCATCATGTTGATGGCGTCCTCAGACAGTCCCAGGCCCAGTAGATGTATTTTTAGAATCTGCAAGCCAGGAGATTGACTCTGTCATGGCACGGGTGACTAATGCCTGACACTGGGTGGATTAATAACTGTCGACTGCTGGGGAATTCCAACGGTGTTTCAACAGCCATGTCGAAAGCCACTGGGAACCATGGCTGTGTAGGCGTCAGGTATTATCAAGATTCCTGAAGCGGAATCCAATTGAATCTTGCGTAATACCCGACTGATGAAGCAGAAGGGAGGAAAAGCATAAAATAACATTTCCCCCAATGCAGCGAGAATGCATCAACTGCTGCTGCCTCAGGGTCTGGTTCCCAAGCGACATACGTTGGTACCTGGTGATTCAGCCTGGATGCAAATAGATCGATATCTGGTGTGCCATATTGCTTTGTAATTTCAGCAAACACTTTGGGATTTAACATCCATTCGATGTTATCATTAAATCTACGTGACCTGGTGTCTGCCACTGTATTTTGCTTACCTGGAAGGTAAGTTGCTGATAACCAAATATGCCTTTCAACACACCATTGCCAGATTAGGTTGGCCAAATTGACACACGATATCGACTTTACACCACCCATGTGATTGATATAAACCACCACCGTGGTATTATCTAGTTGCAACCGGACATGTGCATGATGCGTATTACATGAATATGCTTTTAACCCATAAAACGCACCCAACATTTCTAAATAGTTGATACCCCGTGTCTGTAGGCAAGATGATTCAAATTTACTCCATCTGCCCCCTGTGCTGGATTGCATGTTAGTTGCTCCCCAGCCCAAAGCACTGGCATCCGTTTGAATGGTTAATACTGGGTTGGTGATCATTATGGGACTGGAGCTGAGTCTTACATTCCTCGCCCACCATTGTAACTCTGGAATGGATTCAGCAGTTAAACTCATAGCTCGGTCAAAGTGACCTGAGTTTTGCTTTAGTGCATGCACTTTAGCTCTTTGCAAATTTTGATAGTGCAAAGGCCCAAATTGTACAGCTGGGAAAGCTGCTACCATTTTGCCAATAACTCTAGCTACTTCCCGTATGGTTGGCTGATGTTTATTCATGAGTTTGTTGCATGAATAGCGCCAATTCTGATGCTTTCCCCTTCGGCAGAGTTACAATCATGCGAACAGTATCTATCGTAAATCCAAGATAGTCCATCGCAGTGGACGGTGTAAGATTGGATTTTTCTGGATGTATGACAAACCCCAAAGTTTCAAACAAACGTTTGGTGGCTGCGACTGCCAAAATGGCTGTCTCCAAGGTTTTCCCTACTATTAAAATGTCGTCTAAATACGCCATGACTATATGCTTTTGTTTCCTCAATAATGCCAAGGCAGGTTTTAAGATTTTAGTGAACAACCTTGGAGCAGAGGTTAGCCCATTTGGTAAGGCTTTATATTGCCATAGCTGTTTCATCCAGATAAATTTTAAATATTTTCGATGGACCTTGTGTATGGGTACTGAGTAGTAGGCATTCTTTTAAATCAATGCTTGCTAGAAAGTACCCTCTAGAAACCAATAGTCTGGCTGTTTCAAAAGTATCCATCTTGAAATGTATATACCTGACAGACTTGTTCAAAGTAGTTAAGTCAATGATGATGCGTCTCGTCCACCATCTTTTTTGATTTTAGTGAAAATATTAGACACAAATTCCAAAGGTTCATGTTTTGTTCTTTCAATGACACCTTTAGCTTGTAACCTCATCAGTTCAGCTTGACCCTCTTGTTTTTTTCCTTGACTGAGAGGGTGAATACCCTTTTGGGTATATGCTGAACTGGTGGAAAATCTTTATGGACAAAGTCAATTTTGTAGCCATGAACGCTGCTGAGTATATACTTGTCATTAGTGATGGATTCCCATGCATCCAAAAAACAAGTGCAATCTCCCCCCTGTTAGCACAGAGCCCCTACTGCACATATGCTGAGAGGAACCAGACCCACCTACCTCCATGGTTATTGGTGCTTCTTCTGCCTCTTCGCTGGGTGATGAGGCGTCTGCTGGCTGTAGAGGGTTGATGTTGATCTCGATGTTGTTGGGGGTGGCGCATTTTCCATGGGGTCCGCTCTGGGCCCTGGCCTAAAAAAGGCTTACGGGGAATGGTTTGCGGACCCCGAGCTTTCACCAGTCCCATAGTGTGGTCGACGACTGGTGGACGCCATGGGGTACTGCCGCCTGGGTTTGTTGGGTCTGCTCGGTCCCAAACCTGCCCTCACGAGACCAAAGGTCTTGGATTCTTCTTCCAGGTCTTTCACCTTTTTTGGAAGGTCTTTCCCAAAGAGCAGAATAGGAGGTTCTGACCCCGGTGTTTTGCAGAGTCCCGCAAATTTAGGGTTGAGGGCAGGCTTGATAATCTCCTTTCGCAAATTATTTATCTCATATTGAGTGGTGCACAGCAGAGCTAATGTGTCTTGCTGATTTGTGGAGATGTCCGCACCATCAATGGACCGAGCATAAGATGTTATTCCTGCAGTCAGGAATTTAAGGATCTTCAGGAGCTTCAACTCCAGGTTTCTGATGTTCTGCCCCAAATGTCCCCAAATTTGGCTATTGACAGCAGGTACATTCAAAGATGTACAATTTCCTGGGGCTGTATATAGTTGAAGAGCCTCATTGACCACTTGTTCTTGTAGGGGTTTAGAGGACAGGTGGTTAATGCTGGCTGCAAGTTTCGGCTCTAATGGCCGACCCGCTTGTGGAATGGCCACGTAGCGGTTGACCACACCCAGCAGCTCTTCCTGTTCCTGTACACCCTGCGTACTCCCGAAATCTTCAGCCAGTGACCCCTCTTCTTGACCAGCCCAGACCTGGTCGCCAATGCTGCCTTCAAAAGAAGGTGAAGCAATGGCCAGTGCCGTAAAAAAAGGCACTGCGGGAGTGCCTGAACTCCCTTGGCGAGGCTGCTGCTGCTCTCTCAGCAGATCTCGCTGGAGCAATTGCTCCATAAGCCGTTCCATGCGGCTTAGGCGGCTGCCTGTTGCTCTCGAGCGGTAAGCATCTTCATCCGAAACGTCGGACACTACCGCCCGGTTCCGGCTGCAGGTACCTCCAGCCCGCTGCTCAGGCAGCGTTAGCGGTGCTGGGCTCGGCTCGGTAGTTTTAAACCGCCGCCTCTTGCCCCCCCTCCAAAGAGCATTCCTCAACGGAGGACGAACGGGGGCGAGCTGCAGACTTCTTTCCTCGGGCCTTGCTCATTCTTCCTGGAACACAAGACCACAGAGAGAAAGACACACGGCCACGGTAAACTTACCTGTCGGCCCGACTTTTCAATTTGTAGCGGGAGCGCCTTGAACTCCCGTTCGTCGCGGTGCACTGCATGAACGCTAATGTCGCGCATGCGTGCTGGACGGGGTCTTCACGTAGTCACTCACGTGACTCCGAAGTAAAATTGGTCTTACCAATGCCTTGTACAATTTTAACATTACTTCCCTACTCCTATATTCAATGCTCTGATTTCTAAAGGCCACCACACCAAAGGCTTTCTTTACCACCCTATATACATGCGATTCCACCTTCAGGGAACTATGCACAGTTATTCCTAGATCCCTCTGTTCCACAGCATTCCTCAATTCCCTACCATTTACCATGTACGTCCTATTTTGATTTGTCCTGCCAAGATGTAGCACTTCACAATTAACAGCATTAAACTCCATCTGCCATCTTTCAGCCCACTTTTCCAAATGGCCCAAATCTCTCTGTAGACTTTGAAAATCTACTTCATCATCCACAACACCACCTATCTTAGTATCATCTGCATACTTACGTATCCAATTGTCCACCCCATCGCCCAGATCATTGATGTACATGACAAACAACAGTGGACCCAACACAGATCCCTGAGGCACCCCGCTGGTCACCGGCTTCCAACCTGACAAACAGCCATCCACCATTACTCTCTGACATCTCCCATTCAGGCACTGTTGAATCCATGTTGCTACTCCGCCATTAACACCCAAAGATTGAACCTTTATTGATAGTTACAATTGCCTTCAGAAGTTCATGAATTTGTACAACAGATAAAATTGTCTTTACAAGATTTTAAATACCTACATCGTGATAAATATGTCACCTTTTTTACATTATGTCAAGAGATGGTTGCAAATGTGTTGCAGGATAGTCAAGGAACACCGCATAGAGACGTTGAGAAGCAGTGAGGGGCAGAAGGAAACAAGAGACACAACAAAAAGGATGAACCTCCTGATGTTTTCATAAAAATAATGGAAGTTTGCATGGAACAAGAGACTCAACAATAAGGTGACAAATTCAGCAAAAGCGGTAGTCAATAGCCTGATGTCCTTTTTAATCATATGTTAATCCACCGATAGATATAATTGGCTTTAGCAGTTTATAAATGTCTATAAAATAGATACAATTCATCTTTACAGGTTTATGAATATCTACATTGTTATATATATCGTTCTATTTTTAATAGATCGTGCAAAGGAATGGGAGCAATCGAGTTGCTGAATGGTCAAGGAACAACACAAAGAGACGCCAAGATGCAATAATGAGCAGAAGAGCACAAGAGACCGCACGGGGGAAAGCACGGGAGGAAGTTGCCAAAATACAGCCAGATTGGTACACAGCACAATGTCATTTTTAATTATATATTAATGGATTGAAAGATAAAATTGTCCTTAGAAGGTTATAAATATCTACAAAAGATTAAATTGTCATTTTTAATCGTTATTTTCTCTGCCCATCTCTTTGTGTCTCGGCACTTCCTCGCTCTAACCCCCCCCCCCCACCCTCTCCCTCTCTAGCCGCGCCTGTGAGGGGGGCTGTGCATGAGTGGATAGGGCAAGGATGGGGTAAATGTCTGTTATCTTATCTATCTATCTATCTATCTATCTATCTATCTATCTATCTATCTATCTATCTATCTATCTATCTATCTATCTATCTATCTATCTATCTATCTATCTATCTATCTATCTATCTATCTATCTATCTATCTATCTATCCTTACTTAAAACTCTTTGTGTGTGCCGGCATTGTGGGTGTCACCACTCTCTCCTCCGTGTTCTCTCCCCCATTCCATTTCCCCTCACCCCTCTCTCCTCACCCTCTCCCCTCTCACCCCTCTCTTCCTGACCCTCTCTCCTCACCCCTCTCTCCCCATTGCTATTATCCTCACCCATCTCTCCTCACCCCTCTCCTGACTCCTCACTCCCCTCTCCCCTCCCCTCTCTCGTCACTCCTCTCAACCCCTCTCTCCTCACTCTTCTCGCTACCTCTCCTCACCCCTCTCCCATCCCCACTTCACCTCACCCTTTCTGTCCTTCAGTCCTCACTCCTCTCATCCCCTCTCACCTCACCCTTCATTCCTCGTCCTCTCTCCTCCCCTCTCTCCTCCCCCTCACTTCCCGCATCGCCCTCTCTCATCACCCCTCTCTCCTCACCCCTCTCTTATCACCCCTCTCTCCCCCAATCCTCTCAATCCCCTCTCCCCTCACTTCTCTCTCCATCACTCCTCTCTCCCCTCACCCCCTCTATCCTTACTTCCCCCTCCCTCTCTCTCCTCTCCCCCTCTCCCCTCACCCTCTCCCCTCTCTCCTCACCCCTCTCTCTTCACTGCTCACTCCTCTCTCCCCCTCTCACCACACCCTTCTCTCCTCCCCCTCCCCTCTCTCCTTTCTCCTCCGCCCTCTCTCCCCCATTCCCTATTCCCCTCACCTCTCTCTACTCACGCCACTCTCATCCTCTCACCCCCTCGCTCCCCATTCCCTATTCCCCTCACCCCTCACTCCACACACGCCCTCCTCACTCCCTCACTCCCCTCTCCCTCACCTCTCTCCCTCCTCAGTCCTCTCACCCCCCTCATCGCTCTCTCCTCACATCATTTCCCCCTCTCTCCTCACCCCTCTCCCCTCTCTCCTCACCCCTCTGTACTCACTCCTCACTCCTCTCTTCCCCTCTCGCCTCACCCTTCTCATCACACCCTCTCCTCACCCCTCTCCCCTCGCCCATCTCCGCACACCCCTTTCTCCTCACCACTAATGCCATGGAGTTCAAATGCTGCCTTTTTGTCTGGAGCTGTAACTGTCACATCATTTCTCGATCCCAGATATTTAGACTGAACGTCTTTGAAATTTGCGAGAAATAAAGCAAGGGCAGCTTGGAACAAGCGAAACAACAAGAGGTTGATAGAAAACACCTAAATCGGTATACGATAGCAAATCTCTTTTTTACTCATATGTTGTTGGATGATAGATACAATTGTCAAATTGAAGTTTATAAAGATCCACGCCGTAATAAATACCTCATATTTTGAGAGAAAGGAAAAGGAGGTGGAGTAGCGTTGCTGGTTAGAGAGGAGATTAAAGCAATGGAAAGGAAGGACATTAGCTTGGAGGATGTGGAATCGGTATGGGTAGAGCTACAAAACACTAAGGGGCAGAAAACGCTGATGGGTGTTGTGTACAGGCCACCTAACAGTAGCAGAGAAGTTGGGGATGGTATCAAACAGGAAATTAGAAATGCGTGCGACAAAGGCAAAACAGTTATAATGGGTGACTTCAATCTACATATAGATTGGGTTAATCAAATTGGCAGGGGTTGCTGAGGAAGAGGATTTTTTTGGAATGTATGCGGGATAGTTATCTAAATCAATGTAGAGGAACCAACGAGAGAGCAGGCTATTTTAGACTGGGTTTTTGAGTGAATGAGGAAGGGGTAATTAGCGTCTTGTTGTACGTGCCCCTTGGGCAAGAGTGACCATAATATGGTTGAGTTCTTCATAGGATGGAGACGTGTGGACATTGTTAATTCAGAAAACAATGGTTCTGAACTTAAAGAAAGGTAAACTTTGAGGGTTATGAGACGTGAATTGGCCAAGATTGACTGGCAATTAATTCTAAAAGGGTTGACGGTGGATTATACAATGGAAGACATTTAAAGAGCATGGTTGAACTACAAAAATTGTTCATCCCAGTTTGGCAAAAGAATAAATCGGGAAGGTATAGTGCATCCGTGGATAACAAGGGAAATCAGGGATAGTATCAATGCAAAGGATGATGCGTACAAAAGTAGCCCAGAAAAAAGCAGCATACCAGAGGGACTGGGAAGAAATTCAGAGTCCAGCCAGAGGAGGACAAAGGGCATAATTAGGGGAAAAGGAAAAATAGATTATGAAAAGAAAAACTGGCAGGGAACATAAAAATGACTGCAAAAGTTTTTTATAGTATTTGAAGAGAAGAGGTTAGTTAAAACAATGTAGGTTCCTTGCAGTCAGAAAAGGTGAGTTGATTTATGGGGAAACAAGGATATCGGCGGACCAATTGAATAACTACTTTGGTTCCGTCTTCACTAGGAAGACTAAATAATCTGCCTGAAATTGCAGGGAAACTGTGGGTCAAAAGGAGGATTGGAGTGAAATCAGGTCAGTCGGGAAGTGGTGTTGGGTAAAATTGAATAGATTAAAGGCCGATAAAATCCCCAGGGCCAGATAGGCTGCATCCCAGAGTAATTAAGGAAGTAGTCATGGAAATAGTGGTTGTATTAGGATAATTCTTTCAAAAACTCTTTAGATTTCTGGAGTAGTTCCTGAGGATTGGCGGGGTAGCAAATGTGAACTCCTCTTTTTAAGAAGGGGGGAGAGAGAAAAGACGGGGGGAGATTACAGACCAGTAGTCTAACATCGGTCAGTGTGGGAAAACTGCTAGAGTCCAGTTATTAAAGATGTGTGATAGCAGAATTTGGAAGTGGTGAAATCATTGGACAAGTCAGCATGGAATTACAAAAGGTAAATCATGTCTGACGAATCTTGTGGGAATTTTTTCGAGGATGTAACTAGTAGCGTGGATAAGGTGGACGAACAGTGGATGTGGTATATATGGAACTTCCAGAAGCTTTCGACAGGTTCCCACATAAGAGAATAGTATACAAACTTAAAGCATACGGTATTAGGGTTCAGTATTGATGGTGGATAGAGCAATGGCTGGCAAACAGGAAGGCAAAGAGTAGGAGTAAACGGGTCCTTTTCACAATGGCAGCATTAAAATAGTGGGGTACCGCAGGGCTCAGTGCTGGGACCCCAGCTATTCTACAATATATATTAATGATTATGGATGAGGGGAATTGAAGGCAATATCTCCTAAGTCTGCGGATGACACTAAGCTGGGGGCAGGTGTTCGCTGTGGAGGAGGATGCTAGGAGAGACTGCAAGGTGACTTGGATATGCTGGGTGAGTGTGGGCAAAATATTTGGGCAGATGCCAGGTATAATGTGGATAAATGTGAGGTTTATCTCCACTTTTGGTGGCAAACAAAAAAACAGGAAAGAGACTATTATTTAAATGGTGGCCGATTTGGAAAAGGGGGATGCAGCGAGGACCTGGGCTGTATGGTACACCAGTTTGAAGTAGGCATGCAGGTGCAGCAGGCCAGTGAACAAAAAAGCGAATGGTTCTGTTAAGCTTTCATAGCAAAGGATTTGATGTACAGGAGCAGGGAGGTTCTACTTCAGTTGTACAGGTCTTGGTGAGACACACCTTTGCGACTAGTAAGTAGTAGTTGGTGAGTTATGTGGAGTGGAGTGCAAGTTAAAGTATGGGGCAGAAAAGTATTGCGTGCAAGTTTGGTCTCCAAAATCTGAGGTAAGCGACATTATTGCCATAGAGGGGGGAAAGTGCCAGTGGAAGGTTCACCAGACTGATTCCTGGGTTGTCAGGACTGTTCATATGGGGAAGAAAGATGGCTAGGACTCGTTTTCTACTCTCTGGAATTTAGGAGATTAAGAGGGGTCTTATCAGAAACTTACAAAATTCTTAAGGGGTTTGGACAGGCTAGATGCAGGAAGATTGTTTCCCGAGGTTGGGGAAGTCCGGACAAGGGGTCACAGCTTAAGGATAAGGGGGAAATCCTTTAAGACCGAGATGAGAAAGACATTTCTTCACTCGAGAGTGGTGGAGTCCTCTGAACTCTCTGCCAAAGAGGGTAGTTGAGGCCAGTTCATTGGCTATATTTAAGAGTGAGTTGGATGTGGCCCTTGTGGCTAAGGGGATCAGAGGGTATGGAGAGAAGGCAGGTACGGGATACTGAGTTGGATGATCAGCCATGATCATATTGAATGGCGGTGCAGGCTCGAAGGGCTGAATGGCCTACTCCTGCACCTAATTTCTATGTTTCTATGTTTCTATGTTTCTATTTTAAAATCATGCCCATGAGCAGGAGCAAACGAGTTGCAGGATGATCAAGGGGCTCCGCAAAGAGACGTTGACAAGGAGTAAGGAGCAGAAGAGAACAAGAGACACACCAAGAAAGGACTGAACTTCTTTAGGATCTCCAAAAAATTTCAGGTTCGCATGGAACAAGAATCACAACAATAAGTTGACCAAATACACCCAAAACGGTACACAATAGCCTAATGTATTTTATAATTATATGATAATTTATTGATAGTTAAAATTGCCTTTAGAAGTTCATAAATTTCTACAATAGATAAAATTTTCTTTACAAGATTATAAATAACTATATCGTGATGAATATCTCACCTTTTTTACATTATGTCATGAGATGGGAGAAAATGTGTTGCAGGATGGTCAAGGGACACCGCAAAGAGGCGTTGAGAAGCAGTAAGGGGCAGAAGGAAACAGGAGACAGAGCAAGAAAGGGCTGCTGAACCCTTCCTGATGTTCTCATAAAATGGAATGGTGTGTTTCAGGACATCGAGGACTCATCTAATAATAAGGTGACAAAAATTTCTGCCAAAACGGTAGGACGCAATAGCCGGATGTCCTTTTTAATCATATGCTAATCACCGATAGATATAATTGTCTTTAGAAGTTTATAAATGTCTATAAAATAGATACAATTCGTCTTTACATGTTTATCAATATCTACATTGTTATATATATATCGTTCTCTTTTTTTTAACATCGTGCAAAGGAATGGTAGCAATCGAGTTGCTGGATGGACAAGGAACAACACAAAGAGACGTCAAGAAGCAATAATGAGCAGAAGGGCACAAGAGACCGGGTGAAAGCACGGGAGGAAGGTGCCAAAATACAGCCAGATTGGTACACAGCACAATGTATTTTTTAATTATATGTTAATGGATGAAAGATAAAAGTGTCTTTAGAAGGTTATAAATTCCTACAAAGATTAAATTGTCCTTTTTATATGATTTTTTCTCAGACCATTTTTGTGTCTCGGCACTCCCTCGCTCTAGATTCCCCCTACCTCTCCCTCTCTAGGCCGGTCTGTGAGGGAGGATACGCATGGAGGTGGATAGGGCAGGGGATGGGATATAACTGCCTTGTTATTTATCTAATCTATTATATCTATCTATCTATCTATCTATCTATCTATCTATCTATCTATCTTCTATCTATCTATCTATCTCTCTATCTATCTATCTATCTATCTATCTATCTATCTATCTATCTATTATCTATTCTATCCTTTATTTAAAACTCTCTGGGTGTGCCGGGCATTGGGGTGTACCACTCTCTTCAATCCTCTCTCATCTTACTCCTCTCATCTCACCCTTCTCTCCTCCCCTCACCCCTCTCCTCCTCCGTGTTCTCTCCCCATTCCGTATTCCTCTCACCACTCTCTCCTCACCCTCTCTCCTCTCCCTCCTCTCCTCACCCCTTCTCCCACATACCCTATTATCCTCACTCTCTTTTCCTCACCCCTCTCCTGACTCCTCACTCCTTCTCTTGGACCTTCTCCCCCCCCTCTCTCTCCATCCACTCCTCTCAACCCCTCTCTCCTCATCCTTCTCTCCAACTCTCTCTACACCTTCCCCTCTCCCCAATCTCCTCAACCCCTCTCTCCTACCTCTCTCCCCCGTCTCACTTCACCCTCATTGCTTCCCCTCTCTCCTTCCCACCTCTCTCCTCTACCCTCACTTTCAGCCATGCCATCCGTAATCACCCCTATCTCCTCACCCGTCTTCTTATCCCATCTTTCCACACTCCTCTCACCCCCTCTGCCCTCACCTCTCTCTCCTTACTCCTCTCTCCCCCTCACCCTCTCTCTCACTTCTATCTTCCCCTCTCTCCTCACCCTCTCCCTCACCCTCTCCACTCTTCCTCGCCCTCTTCTTCACTGCTCACTCTCCCCCCCTCACTCACCCTTCTTCCTTCCCCTTCCCCCCTACCCCTCTCTCCTCTCTCCTACCGACCTCTCTACCCTCATTCCCTTTTCCCTCTTCCCCTCTCTCATGCGCACCCTCCTATCACCCCCTCCCCTTTTACCAATATCCCTATTCCCCTCACCCCTCTCTCCTTCAACCCTCCTCGCTCCTCAATACCCCTCTCCACTCACCATACTCACTCCTCTAAACCCCTCACCGGCTCTCTCCTCTTCCTTCCCCCTCTTCCTCATCCTCTTCCTCTTCCTCACCCTATGTCTCACTCCTCACTCCTTCTCTCCCCTCTCTCTCACCCTTCTTCCACCCTCTCTCTCCCCCTCACCCCTCGCCCCTACTTCCCTCACACTTTTCTCCATCACCCTAATGCCATGTAAGTGTTCAAATGCTGCCTTGTTGTCTCGAGCTGTAAATGTCAAAATCATTTCCTCGATCCCAGATATTTAGATGAAGTCTTTGAGACTACCATAAAATAAAAGCAAGGGGAGCATGGGAAACAAGCGACACAACTTAGAAGTTGATAGAAAACACCCTAAATCGGAATACGATAGCCAATGTTTTTTTATTCATAAGTTGTGGGTTTGATAGTAAAATCTGTAAATAGAAGTTCATAAAGATCTAACGTCGTAATAAATACTCATATTTAAAATCATGACCAGAAGAGGAGTCCAAACGAGTTGGCCGGATGGCAAGGGGCTCGCAAAGAGGGACGTTGGTCAAGGAGTAAGGAGCAGAGAAAGTGAACAAGAGACACACACTGGAAAGGACTGTACTTCTTGAGGATCTCCAAAATATAAATAGAAGTTTGCATGGACACAAGAATCAATAATTCACGTTGACAAAATACAGCCAAGACGGTACACAATAGCCTGATGTATTTTTTAATCATATGATAATTTATTGATAGTTACAATTCGCCTTAGATGTTATTTAAATTTCTACAATAGATAAAAATTGTCCTTCACAGAATATAAAATACCTACAACCGTGATTAAATATTCTCCTTTTTTACATTATGTCCAAGAGATGGTAGCAAATGTGTTCAAGGATGGTCAAGTAACACCGCAAAGAGACGCTGAGAAGCAGCAAGGGGCAGAAGGAAATCAGAGACACAATCAAGAAAGACTGAACCTCCTGATGTTCCTCATAAAAATAATGACAGTTTGCATGAACTAAGGGAACAGCATAAGGTTGACAAATTCAGCCAAAACGGTAGAGATAATAGCCTGATGTCCTTTTTTATCATATGTTAATCCACCGATAGATATAATTGTCTTTAGAATTGTAGTAACATGTCTATAAAATGATACCAATTCGTCTTTTCAGTTTTTGAAATATCTACATTGTTATATATATCATTCTCTTTTATTACATCGTTGCAAAGAAATGGGAGCAATCGAGTTGTGGTTTGGTCAAGGAACAACAACAAAGAGACGTCAAGAAGCAATAATG